>OY740719.1:99640779-99925978 GCA_963513945.1 Hydrotaea diabolus | reverse complement strand
TGCAATAGTTCCTTGCAGTAGACGGCGGGTTTCGAATATAATCGCATATAAGGCTCAGTGCGAAAGAGAGATAGTGTTTTCTTTAAACAGCTCCTGCTGCTGTTTCGTATGATAAATTTCAACAGCTGTTAAGAAGGACAGTGGGACAAATGGAAAAATATTACAAAATTGTAGTATTGAGTGGGACCGACTGCGAAAGTTTCTTTCACTCATCCTCAGCAACAGCGTTGCAGCTTCCACAGTAAACTTCTCAAAATATACCCATACACACAGAGAAAAGATTATTTGCCCCAACCAAATTATTTGTCAACCTCCTCAAATTATTTGTCAACCTCCTCATGCTCCTCTAGTATTCTATTACTACGACCGAATATTAGTAGGTGCTCTGTGAAATTGGAACTAAAGTGTCGGTGGGAACATATGAAGATTACGAACCCACAGAAAATAATTTTTGTATCACAAAATTTACATGCCACACTTGTTCATCGAATAAATTAAGATTATAGTCGAAGGCGAACAATTGTTTGCTTTCATAAGTACTGGTAGGGCACATGACGAGACAAAATTGGAAAATATAAGTATAATGGATGATTTTAACGGGAACAAGTACTTAACTGATTGGCTTAAAGTCAGAAATAATCAAATTATTTCTTTTTAAAAAAAATGCATTAATAAAGTTTTTGGTTCTGTTCATTACTAATTATTGGTCACAACAACGATTGTTTTGCAAAACTTTTAGTTGTGGCAACTAAATACCTTTTTGGCTTTTCACGGGTATGACCGATCAATAAGTTGTGAGTACAATACGATGATCATATTTATCATCATGTGGTATTTCGAACCGAGTATCCATTACGATTTTAAAAATTTGGTGATTGCAACCGAAATTTCTCTGTTGCAACCGAGTCATTGTAGATCCAACCGATTTTCAACTAATTTTTTCTCTGTGTGCATACGTTTTGTCAATTTAGCTTAAGTTTTTGAGTTATCGTATCGTTAATTTTTTGGTTCAAAGTGGATTTATAGCACGTTTGTGATACTTTGAGCCGGCTGTATCTCGGTAAACGGAAAGCAATATTGCTAAAGTACTGTACATTAATTTAATGAATATTGCGTTTCTTGCTTAAGTCGTAGTCCGATTTGAGACTGTGTTTCTATTTAATATCTCATTCAGTTGAAACGTAATATTATTCAAAAAGTATTTGAAAATATTGAAGTATACTACCCTTAGCTACACTTAAGAGCAGACAGATTCGCATTCAACGAGAACTTTTAGGACAAGAGTTTTCCAACCAACAAAGATAAAACAATAAAACTCCCTCGTCTGGCTAACTCACATGAAATATTAATGTACATCGAGCAAAATTGATGTAAAGCAATTGTTCAATTTGATGAACGCAGAAAATGAACGCCATTAAAACTAAATACTTCAAATATCCTTGGACTAAAAAAACAATATGATAAAACAATGAAATGTCCTTACGAATTTTCGTTTCTAGACATACGAAATCTTACATTATTGAATAGATTTTTTCTTTCAATCAACATTATTAGCTAGTTTCGATATTTTCAGCTTGTATGTCTTGTTATTCTGAGAAGTGCAGGGTAGAAAAGTCCACCACATCAATCAATCAACATTATTAGCTAGTTTCGCCTTTTTTCAGCTCGCATGTCTTGTTATTTTGAGAAGTGCAGGGTAGAAAAGTCCACCACTGGATTACTAACATTTCTTACTAGTTTTGAAATAACATATTTTGCATTTTAACCATTTTTGCCCCACCGTTTACTTTTTTGTCATATCAACGGTATTGCAGAAAATCTTATGATATCTTTTGAAATGCTAGTAGTTGTACTCGTACATCAACAGGTAATTACTGGACTTACATTTAAAAGGTTTTGTGGAAAGTAATTTAAAGGCCATGATGCTGATGACAATTATGACAAAGAACCATTTATGTTATGCACATCCTAATAGCGCTTTCATCTACGCAATGGTGTGAATAATCGAAACTATTAAGTCCCGAAAATACTTCTGGCTTTAGCTAATATACAAGTTTTCCATTAAGGACATAACAATTTTATATATGTGACAGCGCATATAGAAAGGGACCTAAGGGTAAAAAAATAAATTTTAATTTTTTCTTCTTTTTTTTGGATTTTTTGACATCTGAGCATCGAATGAGACCGATCCCATGCCCCAAAAGTTTTCCCTCCCAGAGATATGCGCGTTTTATGAAAGTGAAGTCGACGATTCTAAGCGCAAATTGAAAGGGACCTACTCTTTAAAATGGCTCTCCTGAACAAAACTAGTGTTTAACCTTAGGTCCCTTTCTAATTTGCGCGTCACATATAGGGATATTCACCAAGAGGTATTTTTTCAGAACAAAAAAAAATATATAAAAATTCAAATCAAGTGTGGAATATTAATTGTTAATTTGAAAAGACATTTTATGGCATTTATTTTTTGAATATAAATTCCTTCAAATGTTGGCCGCAAATACGCCTCAGGGTTTCCATTCTGAGGATCCAATTTTGGATGACTCGTTCGAGCATTTCGACAGGTATGGCTTTAAGGACACGCGTAATGTTGCCTTCCAAAACCTGAATCGTAGCTGGTTTGTCAGCATAGACTTTGGATTTTAAGTAACCCAAAGAAAAATGTGTAAAGGTGTGATATCACCCGATCTAGGCGGCCAGCTCACCTTTCCAAATCGTGAAATTAGCTGCTTTTCGAAATGACCTCTTAATAGATCCATTGTTTGAGCAGCTGTAAAGCAAGTGGCACCGTCCTGTTGAAACCAAGTGTCGTCAAGATTACGGGCTTCGATTTCAGGTACCATAAAGATCGACATCGTGGTGCGAAATGGTGCATTCACGGTTACGCTCCGGCCATCATCATTTTTGAAAAAATATGCAGCGATGATTGCACCAGTTTATAAGCCGCACCAAACCGTGGTTTTCTAAGGTTATAATGGCACCTCTTGAACCTCTTCTTGTTGCTCTTCAGCTCAAATGCGGCAATTTTGTTTATTGACTTTGCCGTTGAGCCAGAAATGTGCCTCATCACTAAACACAAATTTTGGTCGGAAGCGGCGGATCTTCCCATTTCTCACCGAAAGCTCATTTCCATAATACAGTTGGCAACATTTGAAGGTAATTATTTTCAAAAAATAAATGCCTTATAATGTCCTTTCAAATCAACAATAAAGATCCCACACTTGATTTGAATTTTTATATTTTTTGTCCTAAAAAAATACCTCTAGATGGATCTATATAATTAAAACAGCAAATTTAAGATAACTAGAGTTGTGTAAAGACAAAAGGCGAACAGTTCGAACAAGTAGATTCTTTTTGGATACAATATACATCAATAAATATATTAAAAAATATTTGGTCCAAAAACATTCAGTACTTTTTTATTTTACAATATAAAACGTGTGTAACAGTATTTATGTCCCTACTAAGTACAATACTCGGCTTAGTAAAAGGTGTACATTTTATAAAGAGGTTCTATCCGTTTTATTTCTGAAGCAGTGTACTATATGGATATACGTATGTGAATATTTTAATAATCTCAAGCGGACAGTATAAAGGCATTTTTCCAATGAAAAAATGGAGCAATGTCTTGATTAATAACTATTGTCGTTATATGTGCATATGTATGACCTTCAATTCGCCACAAGGCTCGAATTCTCCGATGACATCTCTTGTAGTTTGACTCTTTTTGATTCAGCCTATTTTATAAAACCAAATAAATAACAGTTTTTTTTATCCTTAAAGCTTAACTGACAGCGAGAGAGAAAACAGCTTTGTTGACGCTACCGAATTAGTGGCATATCGATGTCCGCTCAAGTTTCAAATAGAATAACTAGAATTTGGTGGCAAAAAAAAATTAACGAATTCAAGATCGTTAGGTCGAAGGGCGGTACAATTGTTTAAAATTAGGTGACCTTTCTTTTTTAGTGGATAATTTTTGATTAATTTTTTGTAACCATTGACCGAAAATTTCGGAGGTTATACAGGCTTTGTTATTGGTAACATATTCTAGGCAGATTAATCACACTTTCAAAACTCCTTGGTCGTTGTGATTTACCAAAATTCAGAAGTGGTCTTCGTCCGATCCATAAGAATGGCATCCGACAAGAACAGTAATCCGCTTCTTCGACTTTTTGCCTTCATAGCAAGGTTCAGCATTAAATGTTAATGTTTTGCCAGGGATACAGCGATGGAATAGACCACATTCGTCACAATTATATAGTATGTCCTGCTTGGCATACGTACTTAAAGTTTCTGAAAGCGGTTTGGAATCCCACTCGTTTGTCATTTGATACGCAAACTGATTTATACTAGGGTTCCCGGGAAGGGAATTCCGGGGAAATTCGGTTTTTTATTGTCCCGATTTCCCGGGAAATTTTTTCCGCGATCCCGGAAAATTGGTTTGCCTTTTTGTCAAGATATGTCTGTTAAATCAGAATTCAGTGAAAATGCACTACGTTTTAGTTCATTCGTTTTCTTTTGTTTATTGTCCAGATAAACGAAGAAAACAAAAAAGAGAGTTAAGCCATCTGAAGCAATTTCCTTTTACTACTATGATTTTGAGGGAGAATTCTACGAAAAATTCTCTGTTGCTGCGAACACAAAACTGTTGACCACAATGATCAACAACAAAATCAATACTGAGCGTCAGTTTGGGATAATATGCTATCCAGACCAAGACCAGGGGATAGATCCATTTGGAAAATAAGCCGCAGCTTAAGAGGTAACACAAACAGAAAAATTCCTAATTTTATCCAAGGAAACAGACAAATTACCACAGATAAAGAAAAGGCACAGGTGTAAGCAGATATTTTTTATCGAAACCAACAGAATTACCTCCAATTATACTCACTCTATGGATACAATTATTAATTCTAAAGTTAATCGTTTCAAAACAGAAGTTCTAAGCTCAGAAGACGATGTGCTGAAAACTCTAGATGAACTGTCAGAAATAATATTGTCACTGAAAGCTACAAAATCTCCTGGTACGAGGGCGGTTCGGGAAGTTCTTAGCCTATCAATGAAAGAGAATAGTTAGTTTTTCAAAAACATTTTTATTTTTCAATATAATCTCCTGAAACTTCAATACACTTAGTCCAACGCTTACCTAGCAATTCTATCCCTTGATTAAAATAGTTTTCCTCAAGGTCTTCAAAATAGTGGTTTACAACTGTAATTGCATCTTCATTTGAGGTAAAACGCTTGCCAGCAAGGAATTTTTTTGGGGACAGGTAAAAGTCACTGGGAGCTAAATCAGGAGAATAAGGTGGGTGGTCAAGCAACTCGTACTTTAATTCGTTGATTTTAGCCATTGTTAAAACACTCTTGTGCTCTGGTGCGTTGTCTTGATGAAAAATTATTTTTTTGTGTTGTAAGCCAGGACGTTTTTCTCGAATTTGTACATTTAATTGATCTAAAAGGTTGCAATAGTACTCTGAATTTTTTGTTTTACCCTTTTGCAGATAGTCAATCAATAAAATACCTTTGAAGTCCCAAAAAACCGTTGCCATAACCTTACCAGCCGATTGAATTGTTTTTGCCTTCTTTGGGACACTTCCTCCAGCTTCAGTCCATTGTTTGGATTGTTCTTTTGTCTCTGGAGTATAGTGGTGGATCCATGTCTCATCAACAGTTATGAAACGACGCCTAAAATCCATTTTATTTCGCTGAAAACGATCCAAAAAAGCTTGAGAAATGTTCATTCTTATGCGTTTTTGGTCGACTGTTAACAAGTCCGGCACCCATCTTGCAGAAAGCTTTTTCATCTGTAGTTCTTCATGCAAAATTAAATGGACTCGATCATTTTAGATGCCCATGATATTAGCTATTTCACGCACTTTTATTCGTCGATCATTTAATACCATGTCATGCACATTGGCTACAATTTCTGTTGTTGTTACTGTTTTTGGACGTCCACTACGTGGTTCATCTTCATTGCTTGTACGACCACGTTTAAATTCTGCAACTCAATTTTTTACTGTTGCATATGAAGGAGCACTTTCACCTAACACATTCACCATATCATTATGAATTTCTTGTCCCGATAAATCTTTTTTATGTAAATATTTAATGACTTCACGCATTTCTAATTTTTCCATTGTAAAAAAATCGCGGATGCGTCTTTTGTGAACACCTGTTTGTATATGAAGGAGTTGTCAGATCGAAACAAAATTTAACATGTGTTCATAGCAGAGATAGAAGTTTTCAAAACACTTAATTTTTTTCTGTTTATAACGCGCTTTTTGTGCTAGGCTAACAAGTTTCCGAACCGCCCTCGTATTGATAATGTTTCGAACTTATTAATAAAAAAAACCTTCCTACACAAGCAGTTCAGCTTCTAGTAAACATTCTTAATAGTTGTATTACCTTAAAATACTTTCCCTAACAATTCTAAACGGCAAAGGTTATAGCCATACCAAAACCAAAAAGTGACCCCAATAGTTACAGGCCCATCAGTTTACTTAGTACTATTGGAAAACTTTTTGAGAAAATAATTCATCGTCGACTAAGTGATTATGCCATTAATGGATCTATAATAGCCCAAGAACAGTTTGGGTTTAAAAAGAAACATAGCTCCGTACACCATGTCAACAGAATTAGAAATATTATTGAAACGAACGAGGGTAAACGACACTCCATTGGTCTTATTATTTTAGATATAGAAAAAGCTTTCGACACTGTTTGGCACAATGGCTTAATATACAAGCTACTTCAGGCTAACGTACCAAAATATCTGAGCAAGATTATAACTGAATTTTTAAATAACAGACAGATTATTGTGTGAACTTCACTATCATCGCCAAAAACAATCACAGCAGGCCGCCACAAGGTTCGATATTATCACCTTTATTATTTTCAATTTACACGTCAGACTTTTCCCCCCATCTTATTTGAAGACCGCATACTACGCAGACGACACTGCACTTATAACATCCGGCAAACTTACTAAGGCTCTTTTCACAAAAATGGAAAAAGGATTTGCAGCATGTAATAAATACCTTTATAGGTGAAAGATCAAAATAAACCCAATCAAAACCCAGGCTATAATATTTCCATTTAATAAGTCGCCCAAAAGGATACCAAACCTCCAAATAAGTGTGGGAAACCATAGTATTCCTATCCAAAGTGAAGTAAAATATCTGGGAGTAATACTAGATAAAAAATTAAACTTTGGAAAACATATAGCTGAAACTTGTAAAAAAAAAGGTTTAAGAATAATCAAAGCATTGTGGCCACTAATTAACAAACGATCATCCCTTAATTAAATGAATAAAAACCTTATATATAGAAGTGTAATAAGACCAGGAATTACGTACACTTGCCCCTTATGGTACGAAGCAGCAAAATCAAATCTTAAAAAACTTCAGATTTTGCAGAATAAATGCCTTAAAATTATCCATAATAAAAACTGGAGATACTCCACACACCGTCTTCATCGGCTACGAGAAACTTGGAGATTTCATCAGCAGACTAAATAATAAATACTTTAAAAATATTGAAAATTCTACTTATCAGTTGATAAGAGAATGTCAAGAATTACCTTGAAATAACATATTGTACTTCCAAATCACCATGTTATACAAATATAGGCATACATATTTTCTAAACTACACCTAATCCTGTTTTTGCACGGTACATGTGTTCCAGAAAATATCGTGTAAATAAAGACACTACTTAATGGAAAAATGTTAGATTGGTTCAGCAACCCAAGAAAGCCTACGAAAATTAATACATAATTCGGTAAAATAAACATAAATTTTATTCTTCAGTATACCATGCCCATTTTATTTCACATATTATATAAAGGAACTAATTTTATATAAAGGAACTTAAAAAATAAAGTCATTTTAAAGTTTTTAAGCAATAAAAATCCAATTTAAAAACAAAAAAATCTCCTATGCAAGGAACATAAAAAAGTTGTATAGAAATATAAAAAATGGTTTAAGGGTAAATTCTATTCGGTATTAGTTTCTGAATGTAAGCGCATTCTTTTCTGCTGCGTTGGAGCAATATCTGTTTCGTCAGTAGAATTGTTCAGTTCTACGCCCACATCTTCAACTGCGTTCATTGGTAACTGCATATCAGAACTTGTTTCAGGCACAGGTTTATTTATTTTAATAGCAAATTCAGTTATAGTACGTTGCGATCCTACTTTGGAGAGTTTTTTGTACAGTTCCATGTATCGAGCCATACAGGATTGTAGATCTGATTGAAATTTCACAGCTCCCCTAACTATCGGTATAATTTGCAATGAAATGTCAAAATCACATTGTGTTGCCATATTTAAAAAATATACGGAAAAATAATATTTGAATGGCAGTTCCTTGTGGAAACAGTGGCAAAACTTCATTATTAACTGGCAATGCTGAAGAGAGAAAAAACTATGCATATGTAGATGAAATCACAGTTAAATTCACAATAGATTTTATTTCCGTCTAAAAAAACGTGTAAAAACAGGATAAGTGTTTTCCTGCTATTTAGAAAAACGTGTAAAAGCAGGATAAGTTTATTTCTGTCGACCATGTTATTTCAAAATAGTGTAAAAAAAGACCTGTAAAAACAGGATTAGGTGTATTTGAATATTCCTAAATTTTCATATAAAGGTTTACCTAATTTTCCTTTAAACATATTAAAAATCTAAGAAAAGAACTTAAAATCTGTGATTATATATCTTACTTGCTGTAATATCTAATGATAAAAACTTAAACCTGTAATAATAAAAATAATAAAAAAAAAATCAATGGGGGTTGGGTTGATTGCTGATTTGGGAATGATTTCTTCTAGCAATAAAAGGCTTAAGTGATCATAGTATACTCCCAAAAGGAGGGCCCTCGTATGTCCGAGTTATTTCTTATAGGCCATTTTTTATGCTATATTAAATAAGTTAAAAAGTAGTTAATATTCCTTCATATTACCGAATTTTCGTGATGAGTTGGCTTAAGTAAGTCGCATGGACTCTATTTCCATAAGGCATTTTAACATCCTATCTTTAAGATTGGAGTGTCATTTTCATCCTTTTTCGAAAAAGTGAAGAAAAATTAAAGAATGAAATTAAAAATGTTGTCCAAATAATTTCAATTGGGTCATGTCCTTTTTTTAAAAAAAAAAAATAATAAATGTTTTTAAAAATTGTCGTTTTTGGCTTAAAATGTTTTATTAAATTACTAATACATATTAATTACTCTTACTAAAGTATAGATCGTCTAAAATAAAATCAGAATATCTTAATCTTATGAGTCACATTACCCCTTAAGAAGCGCTAAATAATAAGGTTTAAAATTTCTCTTTACTACACTAAAATAATGTATTATAAACAGCTTTTTTTTAAAAAAAAATTTCAACACTAACACTAAAATTGATTTTTTTTGACCATATTACTAATCTGAGGCAGAAAATCGTTCCATTTGTGCATACTAGCTTTAACCGAAAAAAGTGGTCATAAGTCAACTAACAGAATCAATATATTTTCAAATCGTTATACAATAAAAAAAAATTAAATAAAAAACTTTATTATTTCGTTCAGATAACCCAAACATAAAATAAATACCTTCAGTTGATCTAGTTAACAAATGATCGTGGTAATGACATCCGAAATTCAAAGAGCTTATATAGCCAATATTTCAGTTTCAATAATCATCCTAATTAATTAGGGTTACCGATACTTTTTCCCCTTAGCCGAATCTGTCAGTTCCCTATATAGCCAATAATTCAGTTTCAATAATCATCCTAATTAATTAGGGTTACCGATACTTTATCCCCTTAGCCGAATCTGTCAGTTCCCACAACTAAAATTGCCGCGTACCTTACCAACATTCGGTTGTAGCAATGGAAAACCTGGATAGTACGTACTAAAAACATTCGGTTGGCAAAGAATTCGGTTGTGGCAACAAACCTGTTCTCTGTGTGCAATCATAAATCACTTCATTTTCTCATGTTTTGTTGAAGCTCGGGGGTATGATACAGTAATAAATTAGCTTGCCGCAAGCAGATGATATAAATCTAGATTGACGCCGAGAAAACATTAGTTGCAAATCGGTTGCAAAAAAAGAATTTCGGTTGCAATCACCAAATGTTTAAAATCGTAATGGATATTCGGTTTGACAGACCACAAGATGATAAATATGATCATTGTATTGTTGACGCAACTAATTGATCGGTCATTCCAATAAAATGCATAAAATGAATTTAGTTGCCAAAGCTGGTGGTTATGGCAATCCATAGTTTTGACAACATTTTGTTGTTGTAACCGAATATTGGTGATGATATCTATTTTTCAAAAATAGATATTATTACGGCTTTTAGCGAATCGTTTAATCTAGTTTATTCGGTAAAAATCTTCCAACGTCTTTTCATTGTCTAGAAAAAAATGTTATCGGTAAACAAGTGTGGCATGTGTATTTTAGATCCAAAAATTCTTTTCTAAAGGATCGGATTCTTCGTATTTTCTACCGATACTTCAGTTACAATTACTGAACGTTACAGAGCATCGACTAACATTCGGTTGTACTGATGACATATTCGAGGTGCTTGCAACCTTAAACATTGAGTTATCAAAAAAATTTGGTTGTGACCGCTAATCTGTTCTGTGTGTGTATGTGTGTCAAATTTAAATTTGACATAGACAATTGTTGAAGTTTGTAAAGAAAAAGAATTGTGTATCAAACATTTACAAAAAATATAATCTTTGGGGTTTCAGGTTCGGGCATACAGAAGTTTTTTCTTTCTTACGCTGCGTATTTTTTTATCTACAGCAGTCTAAAGCCCATTGAAATAAATGTAAAAACAGACAAGCCTTTGCTATGCCAGCACTGAAATGTCAATAAGTTTTTCCAAATTATCAACACACGCTTCATTGGTCTGAAAGACTACCGGAAGTTAAGAAAAACGCGGCGCTAGAAGAAAAAGCGTTGTTGTTGTTGTAGCGGCACACGCAGTGCCGAGGTGACAGCCCTTGGCCGAAGAATTACTACTTCGGGTCAATCCGGTGCATAGAACCGACTGTCGTGGGAAAAAGCGTAAGTGTGCCCGGTGCCCGGACCTTTTAAGATATTTTTTACGATTCTTGTCTTATGTTCTTGTCTTCTGTTCTTATTGTCAATGCAATATTGAATGTCACTGCATAGGGAAGAATTTGTGAGTAATATTAAGCCAGGAAGAACTTAATTAAACGCTTTTTTGAAAACAAATTCCCCCCGCCCCGTTTTTTGTATTCATCCTGTGGAAAATCCGAAAATGTCGGGAAAACTCTAGTTCCCTATAAAAACGCCATTGTATTTGTAATCAAACGATTTTTTTGTTTTATGTGTACGAGTATTTCAATATATCTATTTCAATAAAAGTGTTAATAATGATCCACTCATTATCATCATTACCATCCTTACAATCATCGTCTAGTGTCCACCCAATCAAGATACGCTGCAGCAAGTGTTGCAGTATTTGAGTGGCAACCCATTTCGAATGAAACTCTTTTCACTCCATTCGAAAATGTTCGTGTCGTTGTAAGTGCCCCTAAGTATAGGAGCATTTGAAGTCTGGACTGCAATTACTGAGTATGATGCATCATCTAGTAGAGTAAGTAAGTCTGGGTAGCTGATGATTTTTTTTAGGTAAGTGTTGTAGGTACTACCTACCAACCAACCTACCACCAATCGTAGGGCTTTCATCTGAAGCACAGCATCTCATCAATGTTCAATTTATGAATTGTATTATTCGCTCCATAATTCTCTATTGTGGGAATTCATTAGTAGCCACCATCGGAAAATGAAGACGAAGACAATGACGTCGATTTCTGCCATATCCGACGTCCATCGTGATGCCTGCTCCACCGCTAGCACCACCACCACCGTCATCAGCATCATTTGCCTTCAGTTCGCCTGTGATCTGGCTGCGGTTATGACATGGGGCGGCATACATTCCTTTCCTTTTGAAGCTGATTTCACTTTAAGATATTGTAAATAACCACAAATTATGAATTTTCTGATTTTTCTTCGGCATTTTGCTTCTGTCCCGTCGTCTCGCTAGTCCCTAGCTGATGCTGTTGCTTTTCCTCTTCTTTCCCGTGATGGATTGATTCCTCCATGATAAAAAATATGCCCGTATTCATTATTTTGCCATAAATTAATCTTTTAATTTTAAATAGTTATGTGTGGAATTGCTTTTAAAACGAGAGAGACACCATTTAATCGCAATCGATTTTTGAGCAGTTGTAAAAGAAAAATTTAAATTTTAATCGCTCTGTTGTGATGTTAAGTAACGCGTTTTTGCGTTTTTTTGCTTTTGGTCGCATTTGTCTCGTTTGATTTGGTCTGCGACGTGACGGCGTTATTAAAATTCCAGCGAGCTTCTTAATTGAGTTATTAACTTGCAATTAATTATAAATTTTGCCATTGTATGCAGTCAGAACTATTTGGTTGAGGGGTATTCGGTCTATTAAAGTGATATGTGGACACTAACACGCGAAGCTAGTTTTGAGGAAGGTAAAGCGAAAGACCAGTTTTGCTATGGGAATGTTTCCAGTTTAGAAGTGAAGAATTAAATTGAAGTTTCTAGAATAGGAGGGTAAATACCCATCCCATTCATGCATTAATTTTTAGGAAGATTTTGAAAATACTTAAAAAGGAATTTTATAAACTTCGAATAATCATAGTTATAAATAAAGCTCTCTCAGGAAATATGGGGCCATACATTAGACCGCAACCATGCCCATCTACTAACCATGCCCATTTTTTAATTATGAGTAAAAAAAGGGAAAATTACTAAATACAGTCGATACGTATATAGGTCTGCCACGTTTTTAATAAACAAAATGTGAGTCTAAGGCGCGATTTTGAATGACAAACCAATGTATACATAAACCTTTTTTATCCACCAAAATTTGGCATTTCGTTTGGTACACCTTAAAATATTAATCTGATACCCTGTAAAGTATATATATATATATGCTTTTGATCAGAGTACAATTCTAAGACACTCTAGCGATGTCTGATCGTCCATCTGTCAGTGTGTCTGTTGAGATCACGATATCGGTCACACTGATCAACCTAGAAATCCAAACATTCCAGAGAAATGTATTGTTGTTGCAAGTTGTTTTGGATTTTTCATCGATCAAATCCATTCAGAGAAAAAAAGGTTTGCTATACAAGGACTCAAACAGCGTCTGTAAAAATCACACTCTTTGGAATCATGGGATTGACCTTGGCTGCTGAAACTAGGTATGAAACTGTCTTTTGGACAAGACCTATTTAGGGTTGAATATAGGCCAAATCGGTTAATATTTTGATATAGCCCTCATACAAAGTTCAGGTACCGGCGCTCTAGAAACTGGATTTAAAGTCTGATCTAGACTAATGTTTACACGTTTCATGGAATGAAAATTTCCTGATTATACTTCAGACCATATCAATCAACGATTTTATATAGCCCTCATGCCCTCTGGAAGCAACATTTATTGTCTGATCTAGACAAAATAAATCTATGGAATGACAATTAAGTATTATGGATATGGACCATATTTGAACCATATAGAATTATTGATTAAAAATTGAAAATGCCTTGTATAGAAAAACACATAGACCTTCTACAATAATTTTCTTTTAATTTCTTACAGAAATTCACATAGGCCTTTTCTAAATCATGACCAATAGTTCTTTTAAAAGCGACAATAAATAAAATCAAAAATGTACACATATGCCTTCTGCTTAGAAATACGATTCGAAAAGTTGCCCAAAAAGTGGCACAGTTTTTTCAGTATTTATTTCAAAAAAAAAAAAACATGGAATACCAACCAAGGTGGAAGTTATATAAAATGTTTTGAATGATTTTTTTGGAATGCAAATCTTACATTTTTCGGATTTTAAATCAATACTTATTCAAAAACTCGAGTTTGCAAATGAATGTACGGATACACAGAAATGATTATTTTCGTGCAAATCAAGAAAAATGTCATATAAATATTTCGTGATGATAAAAATTCATCATTTAAAAATAAAGATGAAATTCTTTCATCAAAAAATGCTTTTCTGTTTATATGAGAAATTTTCCCGAAAATTATTAAACCCGTTGCTTTTTAGTTCGATTCCTTTGCTGCTCCTTTTCGGAATAAACGTAAAAATATTTTCAAAAACCGCCAAGAGGTTTCTTTTGCAGTCTGTGGCAACTATTACTTAGGCCAAAAGTAAAAAAAAAAAAAAAAAAAAAAAAAATAAACATACCGTAGACTTATTCAAATTAATGAGACTTACTCTTTTATGTATATTCTTTGAACTCTGCAAAGATCAATCCACAATGTTCGCACCATTTCCATAACAAATATAAAAGCACAAAGTGTGATTATTTTTGTGTGCACATGTTATCCACACGCAGAGAATATATGGTTACTACATGGCCACGGCAATAATAATATGTTCCCCGCATTAAAAGCATGTTCGTCTCAACCATAGTATTGTTTTCTGAATTTTATTTTGACAACAGTACGATTACCTCAATATTACGAGGGCGGTTCGGAATGTTCTTAGCCTATCAATGAAAGAGAATAGTTAGTTTTTCAAAAATATTTTTATTGTTCACTATAATCTCCTGAAACTTCAATACACTTAGTCCAACGCTTATCTAGCAATTCTATCCCTTGATTAAAATAGTTTTCCTCAAGGTCTTCAAAATAGTGGTTTACAACTGTAACTGCATCTTCATTTGAGATAAAACGCTTGCCAGCAAGGATTTTTTTTAGATTTGGGAACAGGTAAAAGTCACTGGGAGCTAAATCAGGAGAATAAGGTGGGTGGTCAAGAAACTCGTACTTTAATTCGTTGATTTTAGCCATTGTTAAAACACTCTTGTGCCCTGGTGCGTTGTCTTGATGAAAAATTATTTTTTTGTGTTATAAGCCAGGACGTTTTTCTCGAATTTGTACATTTAATTGATCTAAAAGGTTGCAATAGTACACTGAATTTATTGTTTTACCCTTTTGCAGATAATCAATCAATAAAATACCTTTAAAGTCCCAAAAACCCGTTGCCATAACCTTACCAGCCGATTGAATTGTTTTTGCCTTCTTTGGGGCACTTCCTTCAGCTTCAGTCCATTGTTTGGATTGTTCTTTTGTCTCTGGAGTATAGAGGTGGATCCATGTCTCATCAACAGTTATGAAACGACGCTTAAAATCCATTTTATTTCGCTGAAAACGATCCAAACAAGCTTGAGAAATGTTCATTCTTATGCGTTTTTGGTCGACTGTTAACAAGTCCGGCACCGATCTTGCAGAAAGCTTTTTCATCTGTAGTTCTTCATGCAAAATTAAATGGACTCGATCATTTGAGATGCCCATGATATTAGCTTTTTCACGCACTTTTATTCGTCGATCATTTAATACCATATCATGCACTTTGGCTACAATTTCTGTTGTTGTTGCTGTTTTTGGACGTCCACTACGTGGTTCGTCTTCAATGCTTGTACGACCACGTTTAAATTCAGCAACCCAATTTTTTACTGTTGCATATGAAGGAGCACTTTCACCTAACACATTCACCATATCATTATGAATTTCTTGTCCCGATAAACCATTTTTATTTAAATATTTAATGACACCACGCATTTCTAATTTTTCAATTGTAAAAAAATCGCGGATGCGTCTTTTGTGAACACAGCAACAACAACAGAAATTATCTTTTTTCTTTTTATACCGCGCTGTTTGTGCTAGGCTAAGAAGTTTCCGAACCGCCCTCGTAATATCTTTGAAATGTAACAATAGCATTATTGCCAAATTTAAAAATGAAAATATGATTGTAGCAATTGAAATATGGTTGGTGCGACAAAAGTATTGTTTTAAGGGTTTTATGTTAACAATAATATAATAACGGCAATCATACTGTAAAATTGTAATTTTTTTCATTTGAATGTGCTTTTTAGAGCAATGTTATTGAACAATAATATATTGAAATTAAAATTTTTTTAACAAAGTTTTTTGGAAAAGCTGACGTTTTTGAAATTGATTTTAGCTACTGTCAAATAAATCACTGCGATTATTTTGAATTTAATGTATTTGTAAATAATTTTCATAATTCAAATTTATTGTTGACAAGTAAACCCAATAATAAATAATTTTTGGGGTCATAGTATAATTGTGTGTGATCATACTATGGTTTTAGGGATTATTACATGGTTGCGTGTGAATCATACCATGGTTTATGTGAAACATACTATAGTTGTGAGGATCATAATATGGTTGTGGAGATCACAGTATGGTTGAATGTGAATCATACTATGATTGTGGGGATCATAGAATGGTTATGTGTGAATTATACTATTGTTGTGATAGTATGGTTGTGAGGATCATAGTATTGTTGTATATTAATCATACTTTTGTTGTGAGGATCATTATATTCTTGTACCACAACCATATACCCAACAATAGTATGATGCTCTTTGAATATTGTTATTCCAACCATACAACCATGAGCGCATGCGAAGTTACATGCAGCGTTAAAGTTTGATCTATGCTATATGTATTGTGAAAGTTATGAAATCTATAGGAAAATGTTCTTTAAGATGACGAATAATTTTCTTTTAAAGGCATTTCATACAAAATAACAACATTTTCGTAAAGAATATAAAGCAAAAATTACGAAAGTTACGAAATTTGTACGAAAACGTTCTTAAAAATTATGAATAAAATTGTTATAATGAATTTATACAAAATGAGAAACTTTTCATAAAAAACTTAATATAGAAAGTATAAGAAGGAAAATTACGCAAAATTTGAGAAATTATATTAAAAAAGGCCGTTCAAAGATTCGTAAAAACATCATCACAAAATACACGAAATTTTCGAAAAACTTGGTCAATAATAAGAAGAATGTGCGAAGAACATTTTAAGAGAAATGTTTTGTAAATATTGCGAACATAATTTGTTCATCGTAGAAGCCTGAAAGATATAAATCGGGACGCATCAGTTCACAGATTATCTGGAAGAGCTTTGTTTTCCTTTGTACAGGGTGGCCCAAATGAGACCTAGTGATGTTAAACACGTATTACTCTTGCAATTACCGTTTTTTTTAAATATGTTATGTTAAATACATTTTATAAAAAATGTAACGTGACCATGTGTGAAATATGACATCAGACGAATGACCACCATTTTGCTCGATACAGGCATTGGCTCTTTTTAGCGCATTTTGCATTACACGGAGTAATGTTTCTGGTTGCAGGCGCCGTATTTCATCTCGAATATTCTGCTTGAGCTGTCCAAGTGTCTGTGGTTTGTTAACATACACTTTGCCTTTTAAATAGCCCCATAAAAAAAATCAGACGAAGTTAAATCTGGTGAACGAGAAGGCCAAGGGAAATCTGAATTTTTTGAAATTATGCATTCAACAAAAATTTCACGCAGAATGTAAATAGTTTGCCTAGCAGTATGTGCAGTGGCTCCATCATGTTGAACCCATAAATTAGGATGTTGCTCCACTATTGGCCGCAAAAAGTTGTCGATCATTGTTCTGTAAGAAGCCCCGGAGACCGTTTCTGGCATTTCATCCTCATTCTCAAAGAAATATGGGCCGATGATTTTTGTGGCCATAACACCGCACCAAACAGTGCATCTGATTGGGTGTAACTGATGCTGATGTATTGCCAACTGCAACCCAGTTCCTCAAAACGGCGAACTTAACTTGTAATCGTTGAAGATGCGGGCGCTGATCTTACGTTAAAAAAACGGCGATATTTTCGCTGCGTCAGAACAACTGATCGTTGAGAAGAATAACAGAAATCGATAATTTTAATGCGTTGTTGTGGACTGTACGTATTGATTTTAAATTTCCAAGAGTTCAGTTATAATCTGCAAAAAGAAAAAATAAATTATGTTAAAAAATAAAAAAATTATTTGTGTTTCACATCAGCTGGTCTTATTTGGGCCACCCGTTACAAGGGGTTGCATTTAAGAAAATGTTAATGTTAAGTAACTTCACTTAATTGTAAATAAAAGCAGAATGCGTTAATCGATTTCTATGATCTATGTCGTATTTTGTTTATAGGTTATGTGACTTTACGTGAAAGTTATAATACTCTACACGTTTTACCGTTTGGGATTTGTATGTTTTAAAAAAAAAAATTTTTTTTGGCAAAATTTTCTTCATAAATTTATTTCTAATTGCAAAAATGTTGATTTGGTAGAGAAACAGTATATTAATGGATTAAAGAAAATGTAATTATTAGTTTTTCTGAATTTATTTCAGCAAAATCGAACTAGTCGTTCTCGAGTTATGTCAAACTACGTTTTTGCCAACATTTTACAACTAAGCGAAAAAACATCAAGATAAGGAAAAAATGTAAAAGGTCATAAAACACATAAAGCACATACGAACGCAAAACCCTTTGAGGGTTTTAATATACTGACCTAGTACCATCACCCTGACTTGGAATTTCTCACCCCCCAGATTGGCTGTTGTACTGAGTAATATGAAATCACTTCACTTTTCTTAAGGAGCACTAACTTTTAAGATTTTTCTAAATTTCGGCGTGGATCTACGAGCTCTACGGGTACGTTTTTCTGCACCCCAAGGCTTTTATGGGTCCCTAATTTTGTATCCCAAATTTTCAACACTTAGTATTCTATTTCATTACTTAGTCAGTTTAACGAAAGTGATCTCAGCGGTGTCAATTGCGAATAACTTCAAGTCGGGACAATGGACCTGTGCACTATTAGTTTATTAGCACAATATCTCCATAATCTATGACTTCGACCACTATCGAAATCACTGACGCAGTACTACCACACCTTTTGGATCGGAAATATGGCAATATGTACGCCATTTATGGATTTTGAATATCTCAAGTAATAAGTGCATAAAAACAACATTCAATGTACAAATGAAAATTGTCCGCACCATACAAATATTATATGTGCGGAGAAAAATCTTTGCCAATCCTTATAGAGGAGTTTCGTTTTGTTGTTGGCCGTTTCTGATCGCAAAAATGGCTAATGAAGAACAAAGCAAAAGTACAGAAATACATAATCATAAATGAACAAAGGCACCATAACCGACAGAAACAACTGCGAAATCCCACCAAAGCAACAACAACTGAAAATGGCAACAACCCAGCAAATCTACACACCATCAGCGGTCGGTCGGTTGGACTGGCCGGCTGTCCAGATGAGCAAAGGACGGACGGACAGACGGAGCAGCAGGGACAAGATAAAGTATCCAATGGATACTTAGCATTCGGACGTGTACTGTAGCTGTTGGCTGTGAATGAGTGTGGACCTGTCCGTCTGTCCGTCTGTCTGTCTGTATCTCTAAGTTCGCAGTGAGCGCATTAACATCCACATTCACATCACCATCACCGCCGTCATCATCATAATCATAATTTTGTGCATTTTATTTCAGTTTCTTATGTTTTGTTGTCTTTATTTCATACTTCGCGGCGCTTCCTTTGCCCTCTGCCTCGAAGCGGACCCTGCTATGGGTTATTCGCCGGAATCCATTGGCTTGGTGGCTTGCATTGCATTGATGATTATACGATCTGTAGTATGACTTTTGTATAAAATAAAAATTATGCTGTTGTTTTTTGTTATCATTTGTTTGTGGATTTTCTCTTCGTTTTGAGAAATGGCGATTTTGGATGCAAACGAAACAAAACGCACCGAATCGCCACAGCAACAAAATCACTTTAGCCAATCACGTACGTAAATAAATTGTAGAAATTATGGTTTCGACTAAAGCTTTTCTTTAATTTTATTTTATTTTTGTGGTGCTATTCGTTTTTTTGCCGCTTTTTGTTATGGGCCCAGTGTGTAAACTGTATTCCATTCCAGCTGTCTTGCAATCGGAAGTTTAATGCTGGTACACTGTGAGAAATAATTATGGCAAAATTTATGTCTGTTAAATTAAAAAAATATTTTAAACATTCCCAAATGTACGCAAGATTTAAATACTACACAGAAAAAAAGGACAACTTTATATGGTAGCTTGTAAACAATATATGTGAGACCTAAGGGTAAAAATATCAATTTTCATTATTTTTTTTTATGTGGACAACATCTGAGCATCGAATGAGACCGATCCCATGCCCCAAAAGTCTTCCCTCCCAGAGATATGCGCGTTTTATGAAAGTGAAGTCGACGATTCTAAGCGCAAATAGAAAGGAACCTAATCTTTAAAATGGCTCTCCTGAATAAAACTGGTTTTAACCCTTAAGTACATTAAATTTGCAAAACCGAATATAATGGTTTTTTTTATACCTCTGCCACTCTGAGGTACAGGAAAATTGTAACAACCACAAATAAGAGTGATGGACCCACAAAAAATTATACCGATGACTCAGAAATATTTAAATTAAGGGATGTCCGTCTGTCCATCTCTACTTATAATCAAAGTGTAGGTCGCAAATAAGAACCGGTCTCGATGAAACTTTGCACATTTTTTTGCTTTGGCAAATGACGTTATTGAGGTTGGGAGAAATCGGTCCACGTTCCGATTTAGCTTCCACACATATGTACCTACCGATTTTTGGGTTTTTCCAGCATAACAGCGTAAGTTTCGTCAATATTAATGCAGTTTTGTTTGTAGATTTATTTATTGAGGCAGGAAAATCATTAGATCGTTCTACGTTTTGTTTTAATATGGCTTCCGTACAAATATACCACAGTTTTGTAATCCAACTGACCTAAGACCGGGAAATGTTATCGGATAACAATAATATTTGCTCTGCGGCATTTGGTCGCACATAGGATACAATTGAGCATAAAACATATGGTAAGGGTGAGTACGGCAATGGTATGTAGTCGGTTTCCTTCCTTAATGAAAGCCAATAATTTTAATTCTTTCCTACTGTCTGTGTTTTGAATTCAAAAAATGTATTCCTGAGAAGGTATTAAACATAAAAAAACCTACTATACACAAAACATTAGCTAAAGAACACAGAAAAATAATTTCGGTTCAAAATTCGAAAATTCAAACAAAAAAATAATTAGAATTCCTAATTTAGTCAGTTGATTAAAGCCTGTAACCGAAGACGGAACTCACAATAAAAAATTATAATTTTCCTGAAGATGACCAACGACGATAACCGATATATTGGAAAATAAAATTAAATATTAAATAATATATTCTTACTTTGTTTATCGAAAATAAAGCGTGATCCATTTCGAGCTTCCCTACTTTATTTAAAGAAAAAAACACAGAAAATTCAAATTGAATGGGGAATGTTTATTATCATTTGAAAGAACATTCTTTGCCATTTATTTTTCGCAGATTATGTCTATCAAATGGCTACGTCTTAGATGGTTTATCCGTTGAGTCCAATTTTCGATGACTCGTTCGAGCATTTCGACTGGTAACTGGCGAATGACACGCGTGATGTTTTGCTCCAAGGCCTGAATCGAAGCGGGTTTGTCCTAAACTTTAGACTTGACATATCCCCACAGGAAAAGTCTAACGGTGTGATATCTAACGATCTTGGTGGCCAATCGACCGACCCAAAACGTAAAATTATCTGCTCACCGTAGTGTTCTCTCAATAAATCCATTGATTGATGCGATGTGTGGGAAGTGGCGCCGTCTTGTTGAAACCAAATGTCGCCGAGATCACGAGCTTCAATTTCAGGCATCAAATAGTCGGTTATCATGGCACGATAACGGTCGCCATTGACGGTTACGTTCTCACCGGCACAATTTTTGAAGAAATATGGACCGATGATTCCACCTGCCCACAAACACCAAACTGAAGTGGCAGCTCTTGAACCTCTTCTGGTTGCTCTTCGTTCCAAATGCGACAATTTTGCTTGTTATCATACACGTTGAGCCAGAAATGGGTCTCATCGCTGAACAAAATTTGGCTCGAAAACATCGGATCTTCTTGGAACTTTTCCAGAGCCCATAGAGCGAAGCGATGTCGCTTGGGAACGTCGGGCGGCTTCAGTTCTTGCACAAGCTGTATTTTGTACGCTATCAATTTAAGATCTCGACGTAAAATGCGTCAAGGCGTTCTATACGTCAGTCCGAGTTGCTGCGAACGGCGAATCGATTCTCCACGGTCTTGGTGTACACTCTCATTTACGGTCTAATCGTTCGAATATTATTTAATAATAAATGCTGGGTCTCAAGATGGGTGATGGTGTTGCAAATAGAAAGCTCAGTAGGCCGATAATGCTGACCATAAGTTGAACGAAGTGCACGAAACACATTCTACACAGAACGTGAATTTTTGTAAAAAGGTAGAACAATTTGTAAACGTTGTTAAGGCGTAAGTCTTTCCATGATGAAATGCCAAACAATACTAAACAAAATTAACATGACAGTATGACAGCATGATATGACTCATACTTGATCTGTCAAAAAAGGCTATTAAAAAGGTATCTCTACTTGGATCACCCATTATTTCCGAATTCAAGCGATAAACAAATTCACATATTTACAAAAAAATTGTAAGCCATTTATCGAAAACATTTTACTAAACCGCACACGATACGAGGGTTGCTGTTTATATTTCGGATCTGGCTATAAGTACACAAATATTTATTATTGGAAATTGTTTTATTGTTTTTCAAAATACTCTTCTTTAAGATCAATGGCTCATCAATGCGACATCTTGAGTGGTCAAAAAGCCCATCGTTTCAGCTGATGTGTGAGATCTCGCATTGTCATGATGCAAACTGATCCATCTTCTCTTATTACGAGTATCTTTCTTCATTTCTTCGAACACTGTTGGCAAACAGATGGCTGTATACCACTCAGAATTGACCGTCCTACGTTCCACTAAAGGTATTGTGGCAATATGGCCGGTTATACCGAAAGAAAACGCAATCATTTGCTTCGATGTACTTCTCCCACGAACAACTTTTGTTGGATTTGGCTCGTCTTGAAAGACCCATACGGTCGATTGCTGTTTTGTTTCGAGTGACAAGGTTATACACTGCCTTTGAGCTACCGCAGTTATACTTTTTCAACATCTCTCTGCACCAATCCATACGAGCCTTTTTTTGAGCATTTCTTAGACTATGTGGAATTTAACGAGAACAAATATTATAATCACGGCCAAATGAACATGCAATATCTTATTGATGCTTGTCATACTAATGCCCAAGGATGCCTCAATCTCATGGTATGTCACATGTCGGTGTTGCTTAATCAGTTTAGGTAAAGCATCGACGGTTTCTGGCAAAGTGACCGAAGTTGGACGTCCTTTACGAACGTAGTCCGAGACTGAACTCTTGGCACCAGCGATTAACAGTGGTTTTTGATGGTGCTTTATCGCCAAAAGTCGAAACAAGTTGATTTAAACACTGTCGTCTCCATAACCCACGCTGAAAATCGTAAAAAATCATCGCATGAAAATGTTCACGGGATAATTCCATTTTACGACTGAGAAGAATTTTTTAACACACTGTAAGCAAACCAATTCCCCCTTTAAATGACAAAACGCTCTGAGTGAAGTTATGCTAAAAAATTTCAATGTTTCCAATGGAAGTTTCAGTTTGCATCTAGGAACACTAGTATTGTCAAGAACCGAAATTTAAATAGCAACCCATGTACACTGCATGCTTTTTTTTGTTGCTTCCATTCACTAAATATTAACGCAATATCGAATAATTAGCTTAGTTTATTTACGAAATTTAGAAATAAAGTTTTAAAGAGCTTTACAAAATGTCAAGACCAACAAGGGGTTGTAGTGCCACCTAAGGTAGAAGCGTGTGATTATCAGCATAGAAACAAATGACATTTTTCAGAGGCGTTTTCCCACCTCGTACATGTCGGCTAGCTTTCGGATAAGAAGTGAATATAACAAGCGCTAAAAAATTTTCCGGACGGAGATGGATAAAACCTGCAAAGCTCACTGAGTTGAAAAAGTTGAATTTTTCTCTCCTTAATATAAAAAATCGGGCTTATTTTCATTTGTTTATGTTTTGTTAAGTAAACCAATTCAACTAAAATTATTTTTCTTAACCAGCTTCGCCAATCCATGCCACACTAAACCATTCAAATAAGAACTCATAGAACTTCATGGGTTAAGGCCACTAGAGGTTGGTCACAAATAGTGTGATTCTTTTACTACTGCTCTGTTACATTTCTTTACGCCAAATGCTATGGACCACAGAATCATGGCATAGATCGCCATCGCCATGGCCAACAACAACAACGTCATCAACAACATCATCATCATCATCTTTAACTGGCATTAAGTTGAGGTTGATGTTGATCGAGTGGATGTCTTCGTGGCTTGGTCGGTCCATTTACTTAGCATTTGAACTTGTTACGCTTTTAAAATGACTAAAACGCCGGCTGTTATTCTGGTTTCAGATAATTTCGATGTAAGCAATTTCAGTTCGCTTTGTTCTTTGGTGTTTTTTATCCTTCTCAAATTATGCGAAATTACTTTAAATGAGTAGTACGGGTCATTTAAAATTAAATGAGCAATTTCTATATTAAACCGCGAGTATCTAATCTCGATTGGCTTTGACGATGGATAACTTTTTGCCGACTCCCATACGTACTCGTACACTTACTCAGCACGGAAAGAGTTTCAATTAAATTATGTTAATTTTTGCGCCAACTGACTGGCGGCACAGCAAAGGATGAGTGCCGGTGTCGCCGGCATTATCTAATGCAGTAGAATTAGCCATAACTCTTCGGACATATGGGGAACAAACAAAACATGCCGACAATAAATGTCTTGCTCCACCCACTTGATACCTCGTACATCATGCTGAAATCTATGCGCAAGTTAAACGAAGACGCAGAAGAAGAAAAATTTCCAAAGGATATTACAAGACTAATGGGAATAAAGAAGTTACAAGAAGCTGTCGCATAAATTACAACGTCGGTGCGTCGCAAACTTGCCCAGTACAAGTACTTGGTACGAGTAATTAGTGGTGCAGAAAGAAAGCTACCGCAGGCTGGAATACTCTCGTACAGCTCGGCTGATTAAAAGAGCAGTGGTGCAGAAACAAGTTGGCAGAAAGATTTGAACAGGCCCTCAGCTTCTTTTTTACGGCCTTATGTGCTCATATAAGAAGTATTTTAAGAACATGTGAGGTGAGGCTGTCGCCGTGCAGTGTAGGCTGCTTTACACTTCGTAAACAAATTTGGAATATTAATATTAATTTTCAATGCGGAATCCACATATAATGAAGTGAATGTTTGTCATTGACAAATTGATAGGAGTCGCTATAGAATATATTATCGGTCTCCTGAATATTTAAGATACTTAGCTCGCTCGTCTATGTTAAATACGAGAGTAGGTAGCCTAACGAGTACGGTAGGATTCATCAATTTGACAAAAGTATAGCTTAAAGTAGTACGCTTGTTAAAGCTGCAAAATTACATTACTGCAATTACACTTGAAGAAATTTACCAGTAATTTACTCACATAATATTATAAACATTCCACTAAGGACGAAATGGACTCAAATCAGGGAACTGCTACGATCTAAATTCTCCATCGCTGACCGGGACCTACTGTTTAATGCCACCTCCAATATTATACACGGAGAAAAAAAAATAGTTTCTCTAACATATGCAGAAAACATTAAAATGTTTGTAGCAAAGTTTACAAACATTTTTATGTTTGCGGCAATGATCATATGTTTGTGTGGAAACACCTATATGTTTGTAACAAGTTCCAAATATATATATATATATATGTTTGCTTGCCCTGATAAACAGGGCTACCAAAAACAGACAATAGATTTGTTTTTTTTTTAAAAGAGCGCTTTTGTGCGCCTTAACTATCTATATACGAAGGCTGCTATATATATTTTTGGCCTAATAATGAAAATGCGAATATTTATCACCAATAATGGCTTTATTGTTTTTCACAGTAATCTCCAGCATGATTTATACACTTTTGCATGTGCTCAATCAAACCAATTGTCGATGCACTTTTTCCACTCCGATTGAGACACCTCCAAAACATGGTTTTTGGACGCTTCAACAGCATCCTCTGGCGACGAAAACCATTGACCATGCATTTTGTTCTTTATGTGCGGGAATAAAAAGAAGGTGCCAAGTCAGGGCTGTACCGCGGATGACCCATAAATTTGACGTGTAGGCCGGTCAAGGCGCTGGTTTGTGCCGATGTGTGAGAGCTCGCATTGCCATGGTGTACAATGATTCGTCTTCTCTTGTTCGTTTTTCGAATTTCTCCGAAGACGTCAGGCAAACAAATTGTGGTGTACCACTCAGAATTGGCCGTCCTACGTTGCTCAAGCGGAACAGTCGCCACATGACCAGTTTTGCCCAAGGAAAAAGGAAACCATTTGCTTCGAAGTGCTTCATCCACGAACAACATTCGTTGGATTTGGCTCGTCTACGAAGACACACACGGTCGATTGCTGTTTTCTTTCGGGCTCATACGCATAGATCCATTATTCGTCACCTGTGATTCGTATTTTTTCAAATTTTCTTTGCAAGAATCAACACAAGCTCGTTTTGAGCGATTGTCAAATAGTGCGGGATCCAACGAGAACAAACCTCTTTTATGGCCAGGTGTTAATGCAATATCGAATGTATGCTGGTGGAAGATATGCCCAAGGATGCCTCTATCTCACGGTATGTCACATGACGATCTAGCATTATCATTTCACGCACGGCATCTATGTTCTCTTGCACAACGGTCGTTTTTGGACGACCTTCAGGACCTTCGTGTTTGAGCGAGCGTCGGCCACGATTAAATTCATTAAACCAGTTTTTCAGAGTGCTGCTCGTATAGGATGGTGCTTCATCGCCATACAAAGATTTAAGTTAATCGATGCACTCTTGTCGTGATAATCCACGTCGAAAGTTGTGAAAAATGATCGCACGAAAATGTTCACGAAATATATATAGCAACCCTCTTATGTATATAAAAATGAATGTTTGTCCATATGTGGTCCATATAGCCGTGAAAACGGCTAGACCGCTCTTCTTGAAATTCTAACACAATGTAGCTGTATGCTCTGGGGTGAAAATAGAGTACTTGAATTTTTGATAAATCAAGTGGGCGTGGCACCTCAAACGGCTATAACAAAAATAATTTTTAGTACATATACTCCGGAGCCACGCCCCTTTTTAATGATAATGTTATAACAGCCATAATAACTGTCCGATCGTCTTGAAATTACAGTGTGTTGCTCTATGACCTATGGTGCAAATGTTATGGTACAAACATGTTTGATAAACTAAGTAGGCGTGGCACCGCCCACACACCCCAAAATGTCAAACGGCTATATCACATAGACTATCAGATGTGGAAATATGATATTTGGTACATAAACTCCTGGTATGATGCAAAATAGTGTCTTGGTAAAATGGGCGCTATCATGCCCCTTTTTAAATAAACTGTTATAACAGCCATCAAAATAGTCTAATCGTTTACAGTATGTTGATATATGCCATTCAAATTTTTAATGTATCAAAATTTCCAAAAAGCTGTTTGGAATGAAGGACGTGGCCTCACTCACGTCCCACACACTATTAGGGGTAGGAGGGGTTGCTACATACACTACTGACACCACCAATGCAAAAATTAGTCAATTGTTGCGGATCTCATTTCGGATATCTATACATATATAAAACTGGATGTACAGGGTGGGCCAAAAGTTGCTATAACTTTTTCGTTTATTAATTTTTGTTGATATTTTTTTCTCAAATTATACTTATACAATATACAAAATGGAAATTTTTTAAACTATGTGTGAATAATAATATTACTTAAATGACCCCCGTTTTCAGCTTCGCAATGATGGGCTCGTTTTAAAGCATTTTCCATAACATCTTTTAAAATTTGTGGCTGTAGCGTTCGAATTTCTGCAACAATGTTGGCCTTGAGTTGAAGGATTGTCTCGGACTTGTGCGCATATACTCGCTCCTTCAAATAACCCCAAAGAAAATAGTTGGGGCTGATAAACCTGGCGATCGCGCTGGCCATATAATTTTTGAACTTCTGGAAATTATTCGCTCTCCAAAACATTTGACTTAAAAGTGCCATTGTGTCTTGGACAGTGTGGGCAGTAGCTCTGTCTTGCTGAAACCACATCTCAGAGCAGGACGTAAAAATTGTTCTATCATAAACCAATACGGCTCTCCATTTACGGTTACAGCACTTCCATCTTCATTCTCGAAGAATGATGATATTTGGGGATGTGCTCATAAACCGCACCAAACCGTGGGTTTCTCTGGGTATAATGGCACCTCCTGAACCTCTTCTTGTTGCTCTTCAGCCCAAATGCGACAATTTTGTTTATTGACGTTGCCGTTGCGCCAGAAATGGGCCCCATCACTGAACAAAATTTTGGTTGAAAACCGCGGATTTTCCCGTTTGGATATAACCTGGGCACTTGTTCCGACTTGTTTTATTCTAGATTGTCTAGTAAAAGGTGCACACAAATCGGCTGCTCTTTCATTGGCCACAAGTGACGTCAATGCCAATATCAAGTATTTTCCCGCGCCAAAGATAAATCATTTTTATTTTATTTTCCTCAACACTTTGGCGAAAAAGCGATATAGATTGCAGCAGGCTGATATCGGCAACGATATCGATGCCGATGCCAATACCCATGCTGATGGCAGATGCTTGTCGTTGATGAAACTGAAAACGAAGATGATGGAGTTGATGTTCACACAGCCCAAAGCGAAAAACTCATTACACGTTGTCTGTTCATCGCGAAACATAACCGCACTTCACCCTCTCCCCCCAAAGGATCGGGCGTGAGCATTTATAGCCCCCAACACCCTTTTTGTAGCCAAACAAGGCAACATGTTCAATTTGCATTTAATATTAATGAAATTATTTATTGCGAGCGATTATTGTTCCGCCAATGTTCAACAAATAATGCGGAAATTATAACAAATTCCCCGCTTTTAGTTCGGCGCTAATCATATGCATTCGGCTGGTGTTGAGGTGGCTGTTGCATGCCTCATTAAAGTAAGTGACTGCAACTACCACAAGTCAGTCGGAGTCCTCGTGTCAAATATTGGCCCGGAGGCAATGTGGGCAACATCCACCGTTCGAGTCGGACCAGCTCATGTGACACAACACAACGCTCCGGCAGTGGCACGGGTTCTGGCACTCTGGCATTCTCGGCTGGAACTAAAGTGCAAAAGTACAAATTCCTGATTCGCATACATAATGTTGCGTGTTGTTGCATGTTGCTCAATTTGCTGGTGCTATTGTATGTTGCTGCAATTATGTATTATTGTTATTGTCTGTGTTGTTCTGATGGCGGTGGCGGCGGCGGCGGTGTTGCTGTTATTTGTTAAGTCAACAACGCCCGAGGAAGTTTATGAAGTGTTGACAATGTGATATTTTCCATTCAATTATTTTGCAGCTCATAATGGCAGCACCGAAAAGTTGCTGTTAACACCCAAAAAAAAGCACAACCGAAGGGTTACACCGTGTCTGGCTGGCATTAGGAAGAGTTTTCATGTTTAGTCATACTTAATGGCAGTAAATTGCCAGGGCTATCATTAATAATTGCAAGTGTTACAGATCGTGTGTCTTGTCAAAATTAGGGTAATTTGGCGCTACATGCCACATGCAATCTAAGTGAGGCAACAGGTTCATTTGCATAGTTTGGTCTTTAAAATTCGACAGCTTTTTGACATTTTATCAGCGAGGAAGAAAATCTCGATTGCAGATTTTAAGACTTTAAATACTTTAAATTTAAATACCATTATTTCGTAAATTAATCAGAGCTGCAGGAAAAATGCGTGTTTTTGTCAGAAAAAACGGAATTTTGATAAGAACACTCTGTAGAACATTTCGAAAGAATTGAAAACAAATTACCATCATTATTTAAAAAACCACCACCAAAAGCTAGCTCTACAATCTTCATAGCGCAATGATATTGCGCCACGAAGATTGTTTTTCGCACAGTTTGAAGACAATACGCGAAGGGTAATTCTCATTAATCATAATGGGACTCCCGTATAAATCATTTGATTTGCTGAAGAAAACCCTTGGCGGGCTTAGAAAAAGCTGCACAGTCTGCCTGGCAACCGTAGCCAATACATTTCAGAAAGAAACAACAAAAAAGTCTTGAACCAGGATAAAAACTGTACAAGTCATAATAATAAAAAAAGACCGAATAAATGTAAAGAAACAAAAACATAATTAATTGTTTAATTAAATATTAAAAATTGTAACATTAACTATATTTTTGGTTAAAAGAGGTAACCAAGTATTAGTAAACTTAACAATAAACATGATTTCTATAACAATCTTCATAGTTAATAATATTAACAATTTAATTGTTAAATTGAACATGTATTCAATAAATTAACTATGAAATTTTAATATTAACAATTTTCATGGTTAAAAACAATGCATTGTTAAAACAACAATAATTATTTTAATAACAACAATTTTCATGGTTAAAAACAATGCATTGTAAAAACTACAATAATTATTTAAATAATAACAAATTTAATGGTTAAAAAATTCAACCATGGAATAGTTAAATTAACTATTATTATTGTCAACAACAAAATGTTCAAATTAACCTTAAATAACGTAGACTCCAAATCATGTTTGTTTACGGTTAAGTTAACCTTATATAATTTAAGATTATTTTTCTTCTCAGTGTTTTGATTGGGACCCTAGGCGAAATTAAAGCTAACATATTTTGAATGTTCTTCACCAGGTTCGAACCCGGGTTTTTATGACTTGTGGTCTATTATACTACCTACTACATTGCAGTCTCCCACATATTCATGCCTGCAATTATTCTCCATTTTGGAAGTACCAAAAAAATCATCTAAAGCAGAAATCATCTAAATGAGTTTCATACTCACATTGTCTAAGAGGATTTTCCTCGTCTCTGTGATTTCCACAGCAATCTCTTCAAAGGAAACGTTTGAAAATCATCAATTTTACGGCAAGAGACGAATTTATCTACTTTCTTGAAATGGCAGGCTTACGGCTTGCATTCCAGCCAGAAATCCCCGAAAAGATTCTGCGGGAATTTTATTTAACATATTTTTACCTAAAAGACTGAATCGATATCTAAAATTACAACGTGAAGCCTTTTTACTCGCTGATCTTACATTTTAATAGCGCTTTGCTCACATTATGATGCGCATTCATATAAGGTTAACCCCCTAGAATGTAAATGAAAATATGATACTACATTTTTTTCAATTGTAGTACATAAAATATAAATTTATATTCAGTAATTCCATTTGTAATTTAGAAATTTTATATGCAATTAAGAAATTCCTTTTGAAATTCCGAAAACACCCTTTAAAAATCAGTATATTCCATTTGAAATTTAACAGATACCAATGAAATTCAAAGGAAATTCGATTTGAAATACAGAAAATTACCTAGCCTAACTTTAAAAAGAAAACAAATTTTTCGGTTCAATTAAAAAATTCAAATATTGAAACAAAAAATTAATTAGAAATCCTGTGATAAAAAATTTCACATATTACCCAAAATCTACAAAAAAAATGTATGTCGTTTACCGAAAATATTTTATTTAGGAGGTGATGAAAAAATTCAAATATTTACAAAATAAGTTGTAAGCCGTTTACCAATAATAATCTCATATCAGGCGATATAAAACTTCACATATTTACAAAAAAAAAGTTGTAAGCTGTTTATTGAAATATTTTCGTTTTGTTACTGTTACATTTTTTTTCAAAACCAGTCGGAAAAACTTTAAGTTACAAGCATGGGTTTCTGCAGTTATGGTGAGCACCACAAGTTGCTATACTCTTAAGGGAAGTCAGTTTTGCATTTAACGAGAATTTCCGGCAGTGTAATTTTCCACTGACCACAATTAAAATCCCTCGGAATGCATAAAATGCATACACACAGGGCATGCATTTTATGTAGTTTTCCATACATCAAATCCGAGCAGAGCGCTAATTATTGCCACTAGTAATAGTAAAAAAATTAAAGGTTTCTACCGCTGAAACATTTTGGACGGATGATTTGGCAACCTCCATCGAAAATTGATCACCTTTTTGGCACCACCAATGCAATGATTTATTCCACCGAATCTGAAAAACTAATGCATAAGTATTTCTTCTTAATTTCTGCATCAAGCATAGTACCTCAAAGATTTCTGTAATACTATCTTAACATTATTTTCAAATACATAAAATTACTCATCCTAACTATAAACAGAAAACATTTTTTTTGGTTCAATTAAAAAATTCAAATATTGAAACAAAAGATTAATTAGAAATCATGTGATAAAAAAATTTCACAAATTACCCAAAATCTAAAAAAATTTATGTCGTTTACCGGAAATATTTTCTTTATGAGGTGATGAAAAAATTCACATATTGACAAAATAAGTTGTAAGCCGTTTACCGAAATTAATTTCATATCAGGCGATATAAAACTTCACATATTTACAAAAAAAAAGTTGTAAGCCATTTGTTGAAAATATTTTTGTTATGAGGAGATCAAAAAGACTTAAATATTTACCAAAAAAGCTCTCAAATATTTTTTAAAAAGCAGTCGGAAATACTTTATTTTTATTAGCTGGCGTGCCTGCAGTTTTGGTGAGCTATACACTTAAGAACAGGCAGTTTTGCATTTAACGAGAATTGCCGGCAGAAGTATTTTTCACCAAACACATTTAAAATCCCTCGCACAGCAAATAAGTAGATACCCACAGGGGTATACCCACACAGGGTATACAAGTGCCAATTGATGAAAATTATGCGTTTATGAAAATTTATTCGTATTAAAGCCAAAGTCGCCACGTTTGAATCACCAATTTTATAAAAAGAACTAACTAATTTAATGTGCTTTTTTTTGTTAAACAATCCATATTGTTAAATTGAAAACCATTTACTAATGAAATGACATTACAGATTAGAGATACAATAGAAAACCGATATAAGAATGTGTAAATGTTTTGCATGAAGTTCTTATATGCGTTTTTTCATTATTAGAGATGTTCTTATATCCGTTACTAACTGTATTTAACAGATAACAGCCTTGACGATGGGTTTGAAACCGCGATATGAATGACCCGATATAATCTTTGGTTTTTGCCAGGATTTCATCAAAACTGGTAAGGATAAAGGAAAACTTAGAGAGTTGGTGAAGAAAAGTAAAAAAAATTGTTATCCAATATTTTTTGGCTTTAATAAATAAGTTTACTTATAAAATAAAAATTGAAATCATATCAAAAACACCAAAAATATATAATATTTAAAATTTTGGCTAAAAAATAAAATATAAATTAACCTTTGAACAGGGATTAGCCAAATAAACTCTTTTAACAACACACCCACTTTGTAAACACAAATCTATAGATGGCTCTCAGTGTGGAGTCCCTGTAGTGGTGGTAAGAGTGAATTGTATTTTCCTGGCAGTTGTGTAAAGAAAACTTGAAAAGAGAGATTTACAACAGTAGTTCTCATTTGTTTGGTGAGAGCCTGTTCTTAAAAAGTTCGACTGATTTTTTTCTACTGTTGATTAAATTACATCTTTTATTTTGACTTAAATGTATTTTAAAATAATTTTCATAATTTAAATCTATTAGTGGCAACTTAACCCAATTTAATAAATAATTTGGGTGATCATAGTATAATTATATGTGATCATACTATAGTTGTAGGGATCATAACATGGTTGTGTGTTTATCATACTATGGGTGTGAGGATCATACTATGGTTGTATGTGAAACATACTATGGTTGTGAGGATCATAGTATGGTTGTGAAGATCATAGTATGGTTGAGTGTGAATCATATTATGGTTGTAGGGATCATAGTATGGTTATATGTGAATCATACTGTTGTTACAAGGATCATAGTATCGTTGTGGGGATCTTACTATGGTTCATAGGATCATAATATTATTGTACGACAACCTTGTACCCAACAATAGTATGATGCTCTTCGAATATTGTTATACCGACCATACTTCTTTTCTACGTGCTTGCACAAACGAAGGGGATTTGAATGTTTAACGTTTACAAAAGTAATATTTTCTTACCAATTTTTCGAAAACTTCCCTTATGCGGTCTTTGGGGCTTTAGAGTGGGCTGGTAAATTAAGCTGTCTCGGAACAAAGTTATGAAGCCAGTCTCGAACAACGTGTGCAGTACACACAGTGTCGTTGGAAAATCCATTGGTTTCCCAGGCCTATCAACAGATGCCTTCCGTTTTTGTTCCAATCTGTTTTTATATTGATAGCTGAAAATATTACAATTTATAAATTTTATTCAAAACTATCCCTTACAAAATAAAAACTTCAAATTCACGATAAAAGGTAAAACCGGAAAAAATTCCAACCGTGACTCAAGGCTGCCAAAGTTGCAGGACATTCTGCGCAAAATTAGTCTGCTTGCGGACAAAGTGAAAAACCTGTAAATTCCACTGTTCCAGCATTTCATTCCAAAATACATTTCCAAAAATAAAAACGCTGACGAAGAACAAAAAGAGAGAAAAAAGTTGAAAACATTAATGTTTTGATAAAATAATTGAGATAAAGAAATAAATCGTAACGAATAGAGGGCATCACAATCGATGCACTGCCAAGAGAAAAAAACACAATTTAAAATAAAAACAAAAACTAAAACAGAAATACTTTGTTCATGATGATGACGATGATGCTGCTGCTGACAATGGCAACAAACCGAAAACTTATAAATATGTATGAGTTTTAAAATTATTGGAATCCCTCTTTTGATGAACACGAGGATCACACCGCAAAATAATAGCAACAGCCACAGCAGCAAGCAACAAGAACCAGAAACAGGAAAATTGAACAGCAACAGCAACATAAGAGCAGCGACACGATGACCATTAACTAAAGGTCGCTATGAAGTCAACTCCCAAAAAAAAAATACAAAGACGCACACCAGGAGCACACCAGAGGTTCTCATCAAAACCAGAAACAATTCATCCCAAATGGAAGACAACGAGACAGACATCGACATCGAAGCCCACCTCATCATCACCATCATCGCCAAACCATGACAATCGGTGATAATAACTCTACGTCGTTCACATTTTATTTTTTCGAAGGAGGTTCACTGATGACGATTATGACCTCGCCGATGGTGGTGGCGATGACGCTGATCAATAAATATCAAATATTTAAAATCCCCGAAAAGAAGCACCGCGGAACAATTTCTAATTTAGCTGATAACAGCAACGGCTTTTCCATATTTATTTCTTTTCTGTAGCGAAATTTTTTAAAGTCGCAGAACTCACAGTGGGTCAGATTGAAAATGTGTATGGTCAATGGTTTCGTTGTGACTTATTAATTGCGATTTTGGGTTTGTTCCAGTTTGTAATAAAGGGTGGAGCGCGGTATTTTGCTTATTTGGAAGTAAATTAAAAAAGTTATGAACCTTAGAAACTTTTATTTTCCATTTTAATTATATTGAACAGTAGGGGAATTTTTAAACTACATGGTTTTAAATAGTGTATTTGGCAAATGTCGACCTTCGCTATCCACACACTGCTGCATACGTTTTCTGAAGTTTTCATGATCTCTAACAAGCATGTCGACTGGTATTCGGCCAATTTCAGCCTCAATATTCTTAATTAGGTCTTCCAAGGTGTTGGGACGGTTGATATACACCTTCGACTTTAGGTATCCTTAAAGGTAAAAATCGCTTGGGGCTAAGTCTGGTGAGCGTGCCGGTCAGTTTACACCACCCCTCAAAGAGATAAGCCGTTCAGGAAACATTTGCCTCAAACAATTCATGGTAACCCGCGCTTTGTGTGCAGTGGTACCATCCCGTTGGATCCCTGACGAGTATCCTCTTATTGCATTGCCTCAAGAGCAGGCTGAAAAAAGTCTGGAAATGTCGAGAGCAAGTGATTGCTTCGGTGCGAGCGTTTCGGAGATTGCAGTACAGCTGATCTAACTCTCTCGATGTTTTGTGGTGTTGTAATCCTTCTCTCAGGTCCCCTTCGTACACATGACACATTCCCTGCTGTTCTCAATGAAGTTATCCAATTTACAATTGATTGCCTCCCAGAAACACGTCCGCGTTGGGGAACAGCGAATCGTAAACGAAAAGCACGCTGCACTGCATTGAAAAATATGCTGCAACACAAAATGGCCTTTCCTTATGTGTCCAATGCATGATGGCAACTGAAAGGCAGACGAATACAAATCTCCCGTCAGCCCCTATAAGCCAGGCACACTCTCCACTCACTTCGACCGACAGTTCCGCCACAGCCTGCAGTGCAATAAAGAAATTTATGCGCTCCACCCTGTATAGTTACTAACTTTGCGCAGAGCTTCTTTCTATTCAGCAGAGTCATGATTATGTCTAGGTTCTCTGATTAAGAATGAATAACCCAAAAACGAGCAAAAGTTACTCCAAATCACTTGCTAGTTTTCCGAGGAACTTTAGAACGCCCTACGTATGAAGCAGATTTAGAAGCGGATACTTAACCGTTCGAGATCCACCCAAACATTGTGCCTCTGTCAATCAAAACATCCATAGTTCTTCTACAGAATGTTGTTAGTTTGAAAGTGGTTCAAAGCGGTCTAAGTTTTGATATAATACAAAAACTTCCCGATTTCCAGAACTTCAGCTCTGAAAGTCACTTATTTTATCCGATTCTACCGATTTGGTGAAATTGGATTATATCGCTAGATGTCTTCGAATAGCCTTCCCACCAAGGTATACCTGACTTAAAAGCGTGTCGCTCTAAAATTTACAAATTCAATGCGATCTTGCACAAATTTAGAATAGTTCATTTCGAGTAACTCTAGTAAAATTGGACCATATCGGCCCACGTTCTTAGAATAGCACCCACACAGTTAGTAGTACCTCCAATTTGAGGTTCTGTAGCTCTAAAAGCCATAAATTAAATCCGATCTTTCAAAATAATTTAAATATGGGTTTATTATTTTTGAAAGAGCGAATTACTCCTCAAGCCTAAAAGATTAGGTTTGCTGTTGTTTGTTTTAAAGGGAAGGAAAAGTAATTCAGCAAAGTTAAAGCAAACACATGGCAAACATCAACAAACCTTATTTTACTAGCTTGTGGAGTAATTGACTCTTTCAAAAATATTAAAAACAAATGATCATTGCCAACCAAAAAACTCAAAAAATATGGGTTCATGTTAACTATAATAAAATTTCATCGCAACGGTTTCTCCCGATTTGTTGTCCAGTCAGTCTACGAGGATTGCTATATATATTTCTGACTTAGTGTTGCCTGGCGCCATCTGACATTTCCTTTGGAAAGTTTGACATTTTTTAGGATAAACGTAATCAGAACGTTTTGACGTACGACCATCATTTGTGTTGTTTTCAGTGACTTGAGAAATCAATTTGGCAAAAAAATGGAATTAACTCGTGAACATTTTTGTGCGATCATTTTTCACAACTTTCGACATGGATTATCACGACAGAAGTGCATCGATGAACTTTAATTTTTGTATAGCGATGAAGCACCATGATGATGAAGCACTGTGAAAAACTGGTTTAATGAACTCAAACGTGGCCGACGCTCGCTCAAAGACGAAGCTCGTGAAGGTCGTCGAAAATCGGCCGTTGTGCCAGAGAACATTGATGCCGTGCGTGAACTGATAATGCAAAATCGTCTTGTGACATACCGTGATATTGAAGCATCCTTGGGCATGTCTTCCACCAGCATGCATTCGAAATTGCATGAACACCTGGCCGTAAAAAAGGTTTGTTCTAGTTGGATCTCGCGCAATTTGATAATCGCTCAAAAAAGGCTCGTGTCGATTGGTCCATAGAAATTTTGAAAAAATAGGATCGCTTAAAATGTCCTTCGAATGATTAAAAAAGATTCCACACTTGATTTGAATTTTAGTAAATATTTTTATTTTGAAAAAATACCTCTACCTTATACATCCCCCTCGTTTGCCAAATGTTGAATACCAATTATTTCGTAAAATTTTAAAACGATCGAGACGTGTCCGTCTTTATTTCTGTTTGATGCCCGATAGCAATTAAATAAATTCACTTAGGACTCTTAAATTTTGCGCGATGACGGTTTGTAGTCATAAGCAGTTTTTAAAAAAAAAAACTGAAATGAGGGTTTTCTGAAAACCCTGTTTTTTTGGACACTCTACTCTTCCCGTGGCTTCACCTCAATCAGGTCTGTAAAGCGATTGCGGTTGATGATCCGGCGGATTTTTATCATCAGTTGTGATGCAACTCCACACCGGGGCAAAGCTTTCGCCGCGATTTCGGTTAAAACCACAGCTCCCATGAAATTCGCCAAGGGTGCACGGACGGTAAGAATTGTTCAATTGAGTCGCTTGTGTTCGCACTCTTCGACTTAATACTCTGCATAAACAAAATCAAGCAATGTTTTGTTAAATGAGTAGCGACCTTGTCAGCAGCACACGTATGTATATGGTACCGATGAGCCGTCCCACAACAACGGCGAAACGTGCATCTACCAGACGGTGATTTGTTTGCTTTAATATCGTTGACTTACTTTACCTTGTCCCCCATGAGTCCTTGAGACCGACACCAGGATCAGTCAAATCTAAAGGAAAATCTATATTTGCATTTGCAGAGAAGTGATTTTAATTTCAAGAAACGATTTGTCTACAGAGAAAAAATCAGTTCAGTTGGAAATCGGTCAGAACTACAAATATTCGTTTGGATTAACATTCTTTCTGTTGCAATCGCCTACATTTCAAGGTATTGATGGTTACAAGGTTCGACTTACCATAAGATGGTAGCTACAATAACATTACTATTTTTAAAACCAATAAATCAGCTATACCAGCCGAATTTGGTGGTTATGACAAGCAACCAATTTTTAAGTACAAGGGTTTTGGTTACTACAAACAATTGATTTGTTGTCACCACCAATTAATGGTACCAAGGTTAGCTGTACTTTATAATTGGTTGGTTGTTATAACCACCAGTTGTTGCAAACATAAGTTTCACAGAATTCGGTTGGTATAACCAATTTTTTGGCTTTAGGAATAGTAATGTTATTGTAGCGTCCATCTTATGGTAAGTCAATCCTTGTAACCATCAATACCATAGAATGTTGGCGATTTCACAAGAAAGTATTTTTATCCAACCGAATATTTGTAGTTCTGACCGATTTCCAACTGATTTTTTCTCTGTGTGCAGTCAAATCGTTACATAAATTTAAGCAAATTTTACTGCAAATTCAAATATGGATTTACTTTAAAATTTTACTAAGACTGGTAGTTTTTATGGTCGAAAATCTATTTATTTTGCAACGCTATGCCTTGTGAAATATTCCTTCGTTTTACCGAGCTGTCGTGATGAGATGTCTTAAGTGAAATCCAATGGATTTTATTTTCGTAGAGCATTTTAACATTCTATCTTTAATATTTGAGTGTTCTTTTCGTCCTTGTTTCGTAAAAGTGAAAAATTTTAATTTATGCTCCAAGCATGCCCTCTTTTTCATGAAATTGTGTATTTAAAAAAAAATCGTTTTTGAGATAAAATATTCTACTAAATTACTACTTGTATCATCTAAATATAGATCGTCGTTAAAATGAAATTAGAATAACTTCAAGAAAAATTTGCCCTTTTTATTCCTTTTTCAAACAAAAATATTTTTTTTTCAATTCAATTTTTATTTTGTTAATATAACAATTTAATTTTCCTTATTATCTACAATGACAAAGGGTGTAGGTTTGTATAATCCTATGCTACTTATATATTCGTTAACAAATATTGATACACTCCCGCTCATCTGAATAGGTTCAGTAATCGTTTTGTGTTCAAATGATATTATTTCAAGAAGTAGTGAAATGAAAATTTTTTAAAATTATGTCGTTTATAGACCAGCCTTTTGGGAATCATTTTATAAAGAAAAAATTTTATATTCAATTTTAGGTTTTCTCGAAAAAAAACACAGATTTGGTAACTCGCTGAAAAATTATGTATTTTTTGGGCTCATCAAAATAGGTTCAGGAGCAAAAAATTAATAAAAACATAAAAATAAAATGTTTATTCATATTTGCACTTACAAACATAATAATTAGGAATATTTTGAACTTAATTAATTATGGGTACTTCCGCCCTTGTTTGAAATTACTTCATAAATTCGATTTGAAATTGAATCATATAATTTTTGGATATGTTGAAGAGAAATTTCAGCCCAAGCTGTTTTTATACCACGTATTAAGCACTCCTTATTCTCAAATTGTCTACCGGACTCGTATACTTTTAGTGACAGCATTCCCCACATGTTTTCAATAATATTCAGGTCTGCAGAATATGGCGGCCACTCCAATAAGGGCACATTTTGGCTCCTAATATACTGTTTTAATGTGAATGGGAGCATTATCATGCTGATAAGTCCACGTTATGGGTCCAAAAATGTTAGAGAAGTATGGAAAAGCCTCCTCAATTGCGGCTTTGCAGCTATTCGCATTCATTCTAGAAGTCAGAAACTGCAGCTCACAAGTTCCATAATAGGAAATGGCTCCCCACACCATCACACCACTTTCACAACTATAGTGACGAGCCAAATGATGTTCTTCCTTTCGATAATCATGAAAGTAGTAGTTATATCCATCCGGACCATATTAATTATTTGTTTTCATCAGATAAGACTACACGTTGCCATTCTTTATTCCAGGTCATTAGTTTTAGTCGTTTTAAGTGACTGGCACTGCGAATAACACGTTTTACTGTAGCCAGACTAGCACTTACACCAGTTTTTTCCTTTATTTTTCAAGCATAATCATGCGAGTTAGAAGCAGATCTGATGATGGCTCTCCCATCAGCACTCGTAGTGGCTCTGTATGTACCTCCTTTCATATTTTTTCCATATTCTGATTCATTCCTTAAATAATTGTTGACAACATTTTGGCTTCGACCAATTTTTGTTGCGATATACCGATGATTTAGGCCACATTCACTAAAGGCTTTAATTTTGCCCTTTTCTTCGTCCGTCAATGATTTACCTCGGCCCATTTTTAAATTAAATTATGCTAAATACGCTTTGACTACCGCTCACTAAGAAAAAATAAAGGTTTTGATTTCGAACCCATTGTGATGAGCCAACAAATTGCTATGATTCTACCGAAGAACAAAAAGAACTAAAAACAATGCAAGAAAAAAACCGGTGGATTTTTACCGTTAGATTTTTCTTCCAGTTGAGTGTACATATATAATCTCGCAATGGACAGAAAAAATTTTGGTGTGCATATAACACAAATTGAAAACCCAACATTTAATGTTTCAAAAACTCCAAACCTGTTCAGATGAGCGGCAGTGTATATTGTGATGAGGTGTGATAAATATGGGATTTAATTAAAGGTAAATTAAGAAAAAACATGACTAGAAAAATATTTTTTTAATAAATTTAAACAATGTAAACCAAAATCGACACAAACCAAATTAACCCATTTTTTTAAAAAAAAACCTTCACAGCATGGCCGATATGAAATTACGAGTACATATCTGTGGTTTTCACAAGCAACCGCTTATGTCTTAAAATCAAGTTTTTCAGGAGAGCCGAAATACATAATTATCGCTATTTTTAGAGCAGTTAAAGACATTTTGTCACTTTTTTTTAATAGACATGTAAAGTATGATTTTACAAACAATATATCTGATTTTTGGATTAATATTTTTTCAACATAAAATGCTAAAGATATTTTAAAAACACGTAAGTTTTTGTGTGCAAAAATTGTGATCAAAATAAAAGCGTTTCTACACCTAAGCCGTTGTTTGTGAAAATAATTTTGTCATTGAGAACACACATGATGACTTATGTTGTTTTTACTTGCAAAAAAATTCGTTAAATATTTAGTGTTTTAACGAGAAATTTCAATCAAGATATAAAGTAAAGTAAAAACAACTAAGGTTTAACACGGTTTTGAAATTTCACAATGTTTACCATGGGGTTGGGGGCATACCAACTATTTTTTTATTCCGTTTTAATAACCTATACCATTCTTTGGAACATAAGTTAGTTTTATCCCAAGAGTTTGTAACTACCAATGATATTTGAGCTTAAGTATACCGATCGGTTCAAAATCACCTCCGATTTAACGATGATTGTCTTTCCGTCAGTCCATTTCATGGACATCGTTTAGCTTATCATCAAACTCTAGGTCGAAATTCCTATCGGATCTCAATGAAATTTGACATAGATCTTTTTTGGAATGATCACTATTGAAATCGATCGGCTCATGTTTTGATATAACCCCATACAAATATACCTCCCGATTCGGGGTCTTCACGCTCTAGAAGCTACATTTAAAATCCGTTTTGTTGGAATTAAGCAAAGCTTTATTTTGAGATAAGTTGCATACAGGGTTTATCCGATTTTACTAAACTGCTGTTTATAGGAGTGGTTTAGGGTATCAAAAAGTCGGCCTGGTCCGACATTTCCTTAATAGTTAATATCTCAAAATGTTGATCTAAAGACCCATTATATAATCTAAAGGCCTATAATTTATTTGAAGCACTGCAAATAACAGTTGGCTGTTCCACATTCGTGTTTTCGTAGTTCACTTTTGTTTGTTTTTGTCCCGAAAATAAGTTAAAGTTAAAACAACTTGAGATTTAACTCATGATCTTAAGTAAAGTTGAGACATTACATTTATTATTATGTAGTTTTATTTTTCAATACAACTGTTATAAAGAAAAATAAAGTACAAGGTTAAAACTAAATAAACATAAAATACTTCACATATTTAAGATTAAGAGATATACTAATTTTTTGCATCTTCGTTGTCTATATATAATGTGTTATGTGCTTTCTCTGAAATCTTGAGATTTTTATAAAAGTCATGAAATATAGTTGGAATAAATGGCAGTAAGTCTATTAAATCGTTTTTCTTTTCTGAAGAAATATGTATTTGTTTGTCATTAATATTTTGAAGTTGAAAGTTTCCAATGTCATAAGTGGTAATTTTCTTATTTTTTAGGATATTAATTTTAATAACTTCGCTATTAAAATATTTTTTATATTCAATGTTATAAAAGGAACCTTTCCTGTTAATAATAGTTCGTATATTCTTTCACAAAACTTTTTCACAATTGATATCATTTGTTGCTTTTTTGAAAATACTTTTAAAGGTTATGTCAAAGTTGAAGAAATCCGTGTTTTTCATTTCGATTACTACGAATTTGTTAGATTTCCTGCCACAAGATTTAATTAACTGGATCCAATCTTGAGAGAGAAATATTTCCAAGACATTCTTCTTTTTCTTACGTCCAATAATGCTGTAATCGCTATCACACTCTAAATGTGTATGACCTGGCTCTAAAAAATGTTGTTCAATAATTTCTACATTAGCTCAAAGTTGGTTAATGAGGAGAACAAACATTGCGCTAACATCACTTTACTACTCAATAAAATGTTTTTTTCTTCTTAAAACCAACATAACGCCATTTAAGATTAACATGAAACCGCTTATCCACAGTTGATGTACGCAAAAATTTCAATAATAAGCGCACAATTATTTTTAAGAGGTTATTAATGAAACAATATCAAATCATAATTTACTTTATTTTTCTCAAGTAACAACTTATGTGCATACAAGCTGTTATTAGTAAAAGGAATAGAACAATATAATGAGTTATGTTTACTTACGTCGTTAATGATGACAACAATTTGAAGTAGACATACTGCTTAAGTTGTTTTTCGTAAAAAAAAAATCAGTAACGGTACATTATTTTCAAAAAAAGTTTTGGCAAATCAAATCCGCATGGAAAATGGAGCCATTTGGTGTCAAAATCTCAAAACCGATGAAAATGGACTTACGCGGTTGCTTGTGAAAACCACAGATATTTCTTATCACATGGAGCTAAGAATTCAAGCATTGGTTTGAGGTATTTTGTTGTTCATAGATATTTTCAAACCAATATGTATAATGTGAGCATCAGTTGGTCCAGTTAACGCATGCTCGTGGCAAAGACAGCCGAATTCGAAGAGTTTTTATAGTCAATAACAACCAATACATGTAGAAATTAAATTCCAATAATCATCCTAATGAGTAAAGGTTAACGATACTTGTTCTTTCCAACCGATAGTGTCGGTTCCCACTACTGTTAATTGCCGTGTACCCATTCAACATTCGGTTGTAGCGATGGAATACATGGATGGTACCTTCAACTACCAACATTCGGTTGAGAAAAAATTCGGTTGAGGAAACAAATCGGTTATATGTGTGTACATTTTCGAATGAAAACCATGGCTAGAACGTCCTAGAACTTTACGATGATCCATATTAAAAGGTCCCCACTTAGTATTTTAAGGTGTTGCAAACGCAATGACAATTTAGTACACCCTCCAGCCAATGATAGAGGATATTCAAATAATTGGACGCTAACTTTTTTCTACACATCAACAAATTCTTTACATACATACTCGTACATATTCAAACTACCCCAAACTAAATTGTCCCAATTAACGTTCATATTTAGCATTTCAATCTCTGTTGCGAACAACAACTTATTTACATTCGTGTGTAATTGAACTTTTGAATGTAATCAAGTCAATTTTCAAATACCATTTCTGTATGTCCAACTTGGTGTAGCCTGATACGACGTCAACCTGCGAGCCACCGCAGCGCAGCCACATTACGCGTACGGATATTTGTCTAATTACGTATTTTTCATGTTTTACATACAAGTTCTCCTTTGCGACCATACAATCTTGGAGCTGCCCGAGTGTGTCACTGTGTTTCCAAGAGGTAGCATCACTTAAATGGCGCTGCACTCCAACAACTGGCAGTGGTCAGTGGAATACTAAGTGAGCACCGTGACGATGATGCGACGCTGTCGTCTCGTATCAATTACCAAAGTCCATTATTATCGTATATGGAATGCTTGCAATTATACTTACTAGCATCTTTAACATAATTGTTGTGGTATGGGTACATTATAAAAACTAATTGTGGTGAGTTTGTGTGTGTGCATGAGCAGGGCGGGTGTGTGGGGCAGTGTTCTGGATTTTTGGGTACATCTTAATGTCTTATTGGGCTTATTAGAAAATACAACTTAAGCCGAGACTTTTCAAATATTTATTTTAAATATAATCAAATATAGAAAAGTCATTCTGTATAAAGTATTTATAGTATCACAGTGATACAAAATCGAACTTTCCGAATGCGAATGGGATAAGACCAATTTCAAAGGAAAGTGGACATTATCCATAACAAAAGCTTCAAGGGTTTTCTTTAGTTCAGTGCAAGTTTTCTTTTACACGCATTTGAGTTTGGTGATTTTGGAACGCTGTCTAACAAGAAAAGATATTTGAAAATTTGATAAAATAATGCTTACCTATATATATTTTTATTATCCTGCAAAGTTCTGGTATCTTTCTATTTTTGGGGTCGAGGAATTCATTTTTACCTACAACTAACGCTTGATGACGCTGTCACATAAATGGTGCTATTTCTTGTAGATTTTCATAGAAAAAACGGCGTACGTATTTACTTTTTTTAGGCTGAAAAAACATTTTTTTTTGTTGACTTCATTGTAAAACATATTTCTAATGATATTACAAAGTACATTACATTATTTTTAGTACGTCACTATTACAAAAATGCAATTTTTATGAAAAAAAGAATGTGTTTTTTTGGATTAAAATATTTTTTTTTATTACAAAAACAACTTTTTTATTAAAAATTATATCTTATAATAATCAGATATAGTATTATATCTTATTTGGATCCGCTTAATCACTTAATCATCATCACTATCACTGACAATTTGCATGTTTTTCAATGAAAATCTGCTAGAAATAGCATCGTTTGTATGACAGCGCCATCAAGCGTGAGTTTTAGGTAAAAATAAATATCAAAAATTAGTTTCTCGATTCCATAAACAGATTTCTAGAAAATAAAAATAAATATGCATTATTTTAGCAAATTTTCAATGATCTTTTTTCTTCGACAGCGTTCCAAAAACACCAACTTCAAGTGGGCGTAAAAAAAAACTCCGCATCGAACTACAGAAAACCTCTGAAGGTTTTGTTATGGATAATGTCAACTTTCATTTGCAATTGGTTTCATCCCATTCGCATTTTGCTTGTTGCACTGTGTATTTATTACCTAAGCTTACATTATTATCTTATATAAAAGCCTCCAAAAGAGTCCCACATATTTTCAAGAAATTCCACACACAGAGAACACATTTGTTGCCACAGCCAAATTTTTCGCCAACCGAGTTTTAGTGGTTGCAAGTATTTTTAATGTATTCCATTGCTACAGCCGAATGTTGATTAGGTGCATGGCAATTTGTATTAGGGGGGACTGATCGTATCGTTTGAAGGACAAAGATAAGTAACCCTTACTTATTAGGATTTTTATTGGAACTGAATTTGTACATGTATTGATTGTTGTTATAGATTAATGACTGCAAGAACTCTTAGAAAGCGTTAGTTTGTTAATTGAAACTGAACTGATGGTTAAATTGTATGTTATCTGACCGAAATAATATAGTTTTTTTTATTTATTTTTATATTTATTGATTTGAAAATATTTATTCTCTTTTATGAAATAAGAGCTGGCTTTTTTGAAAACTTGGTTTCTACTTTCGAATCTAATACAGTTTGTATGTACAAGTGGAACGATTTTAGGCATCAAATAAATAAAATGGGTCAAGAAAATTTACTTTTGGTTTTAAAGTGTCAAAAAAATCTAAGAATATTAACTGATTCTGATAATTGAAGTAAAGTGGAATTTTAAACCTAAATATTTCCGGCTACTTAAGGTTAGTTAGCGTGACCTCAAATAAATTCTTAAAGTCTTATAAAAATATAAACTTTCGTATCGATCAAATTTTTTAGGTTACGAGTATTTCAAAAAAATTAGGTGGAAAAAACTTTAATTCAATAAATCGCCCCTATGTGTCGATTTGTTTTTCATCCTGAACATAACTTATTCGTTAAATTTTATTATTAATTTATTTGTTTTTTAGAAACCGCCATTTTAACTTATTAGTTCGATTTTAGTTTATTTCAGTTTTTTTAATGCTAATAGTAATTATTTAGTATAACATTTTAATCCATAAACGGGCATTTTTAAAAACATTTATACATTATTTCACTAAAAAATAGGACACGCCCTTAATAATACTTGGACAACATTTTTTTCACTTTTTGGAAAAAGGACGAAAATGACACCCTAATCTTAAAGATAGGATGTTAAAATGTTCTACGAAATTAAACTCCATACGATTAAACATCTCATCACGAAAATTCAATAAAACGAAGGAATATTTACTACGCACAGAGAAGTAATTAGTTGGAAATCGGTTGGAACTACAATGAATCGGTTGCAAAAGAAAAATTTCGGTTGCAGTCACCGAATATTAATAATCGTAATGATATTCGTTTTCAAATACCACGAGATGATTAATATGCTCATCTAACTGTGCTAACAACTTATTACCGCAAGTTGTGGCAACGAATAATTTTGCAAACATTTTGTTGTTGCAACCATTTATTAGCGATGATAACTAAAAATTTATCATAACCAAAAACGGGTTGTTCAATAATTCGATTATTGCTGACTCTAAGCCAATCGATTAACCAAATTTTTTTCCGTGAAAAATCATACTTCATCTTTTCCACATTATCATCGTCATAACCCTAAAAAGTCGGTCCGAACTACAAAATTTCTGTTCGATGAGATGAAGTTCAAGTCATTCGTTGCCAGGACTGCCTGTTGTGACAACTAATAGTTTTGTATAGAGCTGTTCAATGCGATTGTTAATGACAACAAATTATTTCGCTTTAATAACCAAAAACGAGTGCATCTTTGAAATAATTTAATTTTGAAAATATATAAAACAAGTAAAAAATGTTAAGTTTGGCTGTGCCGAACTTTGGATACCCTCCACCAGATTCCCAAATAAAACCAAATTTGGTGCGAAAGTGTGTTCTATATAGAAATCTTTATGTGCAAAATTTTATTTCGAAAGGGTGTGAGTTATCGTCATATTATTTCTCAAAGCCCATGAGACCGTTTGTGTGGGAGGTACCAGTAGGACTTTTCCGATCTCAACCGAATTCAGCATAGAAGTGTGTTGTATATAGAAATCTTGATGTCTAAAATTTCATTTCGATAGGTCAAGTTTGTGGTGAGTTATAGTCATATTATTTCTCAAGGCCCATGAGACCGTTTGTGTGGGAGGTACCAGTAGGACTTTTCCGATCTCAACCGAATTCAGCATAGAAGTGTGTTGTATATAGAAATCTTGATGTCTAAAATTTCATTTCGATAGGTCAAGTTTGTGGTGAGTTATAGTCATATTATTTCTCAAGGCCCATGAGACCGTTTGTGTGGGAGGTACCAGTAGGACTTTTCCGATCTTAACCGAATTCAGCGTAGAAGTGTGTTGTATATAGAAATCTTGATGTGTAAAATTTCATTTCGATAGGTCAAGTTTGTGGTGAGTTATAGTCATATTATTTCTCAAGGCCCATAAGACCGTTTGTATGGGACATACAAGAAATGGTGGCCCAATCTAAACCATTTTTACATAGATGATTGCGCCTATATAGAGATTATTATTTGCAAAATTTCAGTGATTTTGCTCAAGAAACTGGACGGATATTTCCAAATAAAAAAAAAAATTTTATGAGGTAGTGTCGGTTGAGGGTCTCCAACACCAACTTCCCGTAGAGCTATATAGCCCATTTTCAATACCAACTATGCTAGGTTAACAACATATGTTTTTGCCAAATTTCAGCTGCCTAGCTGATTTCATGCAGGCTCTACAACAGACGGACATACGAACAGCCGGACAACATGGCTAGATCGTCTCAGAATTTTACGAGGATCAAGAATATATATACTTTGTCCGATGATTATTTCAAGGTATTACAGACAGAATGACAAAACTAATATACCCTCCATTGTATGGTGGAGGGTATAAAAATTAATACAGATCATGCGGAATTTCAGTATTTCGCTGAATTACATGGTCGGAAAGGAATTTAAAATTTATCATCCGCCGACTGCCAAGCGGATCCGAAAAAGTGTGTTTATGTGTCCCAAAATAAGAAAATCTACTTTGCATCTTGCTTTGAATATTTGTTTTGCTTGATCTTTTAAGTCATATATAGAATTCAAATTCTGATAACGTTATTTATATGAGAACTTAAATTAAAATATGTTTTTATAATTCATAGGTTTCTACTTTGTCACTTTTACTGATATCGAGCCCTAACCGTAAAAAAGACGTGTGCGCCAAAACGAAAATTTTACAGGAGTGTTTTTTGTTTTGTTTCTTGTCTCATTCATCTAAATTTTTAATATTTAAGCTTAGGAGCATTGTACAATTTTTCTATCGAATTTCATTAAAAAGCGAGTGGCACTCAGTTTCATTTACTGAATATTTAGTGCATCAATTAACATTCGGTTGCACTGATGGAAACGTAATATATAGTGCACGCAACCTCAATCATTGGGTTGGGAAAAAAATATGGTTGCGACGACTAATCTGTTCTCTGGGTGTACTTCAAGTACTGCACTTGTGTAAGCAAAGTAACAATTTTTGGCCTCTGACTAAAATTTTAATTTCTTTCGTTGAACAAGTGTGGTATATGGATTTTTAGATCCAAAAATATTTTCTGAAAGTCCGGATATTTGGTATGTTCCAGCGCTACGTCAGTTCCAATAACTGAAAATTACAGAGCACCAACTAACATTCAGTTATATTGATGGAATACTCGTGGTGCATGTAACGTCAATCGCTAGGTTGGCAAAAAATTCGGTTTTAGCAACGAATCTGTTCTATGTGTGAATGATAGACAGGTTCTTATACAATTTTAAAAGTATGCAATCCTTGAGTTTAAAAATTGTTTATACTTAGTTTTTTGTTTATTTAGCATTTAGATATTTTAGGATTCCTAGAAAGAAGAATCTTAGCTGTACTTAAGTTATCCACTTGTTACTTCCTTTAAAACCGCGTTGGAACTTCGCTAACCGAAATTTTTTCAAAATTTTAGTTGTTCTTTCAAAGTTACTAAAAAAATTGCTTTTAACAAAAACGGCACTTTGAACAGACTACGTCAGTATTCTGCCGATTTTAAATCGGTTCGCCGGTCACATTTTGTGGAATGACTTTTAAAAAGTCGTTTTTGTAGTTGTTAAAAAACTCTAAGCTTTCCTTTTACACATAGGAATTTACGAGAAAAACTTGTTGCAACTGTCTCACCTTGTTTCCACTAACAAAGTTGTTTGTTTGTGGTCTCTTTAAGGAACAATTGATAAGGATCGCACCGAAATCGTCCGGTTGAATCAATAAAGCGTTTATTTTCTCAAAATGGACCTGACCCAATGAGTTTTGCAACGCGTGTCCATCAGCCCCATACGAAGGAGTCTCATAAAAAAACACACACACACATTTTTCGGTGGCCAGTGATATTGTTGTTGTAATGTCCCTTATTGTAACCTAATGATTTCATACAAGTAGCCATCCATACTTGCCCACATTACCAAATAGCCTATGCGGATGCGTCTATATCGGGTTGAAACTATTTGCCATAATTAGATCAGAACACGTGTTCATTAAACACTTTTGATGGCAATCACCAGGTAAAATTAAACAATTCCATTGAATGGCAACGGGCAGAAGCTGGCTGAAGCAGCTATCGGCACAATTAAATTGTAAAATTCAAAATAAACCAATGAGGAAAAAACCAGCCGATCGGTCGTTGGATCGATGGCTGGAGCGTTGCCTATGATAGACACGTGTCTTACACAAAACGACAACCAAACGCAAATTTCCAGAAATGAAATGATTGCCACAGCACTTGGCGGCACAGAAAAACTCCCCAACACCAACCGGGCCATATACAGAGAGCGGCGTGCTAGTGAATGATGTCTGGCTAGAGCGAAGTGGAGTCGAGCGGAGTGCAGTGGATGGCAACGTTTTGTAGATCCATGTTGCAACAGCATCAGCAACATAAATGCTAACCTATAAAAGGACACCCAATGCCTTTTGTGTGTGTTATGTTGCTTTCAGCGTGTTTCTTGTTGTTGTTAGTGCTGCCGTTGGACTCTTTGGTTTTTTTTGTGGTAAAGTGATATTACCAAATTCCTGCAACATGTAAACTCTACACCAAGTAAGTGATTGTGGTCCTCAAACCGAGAATATCGTTTACTTTTAGTGACTTCTTTTGTGGCGCATGGAATTTATGCAGAAATTCAAAGGGAATTTTTAAATTGTTGACATTCTGCGGCAGAATGGCTGATTACTTCTGAGATTTTCTCTATTCTATTCTATTTTTAATCCTTAATTAGCAGAGGCCTTATTGCAATTTCTTTATAAAATACCAATGAAGAGAAAAACATTCAGACTTGGGTTACAATGTCAAATTAACTTGCTGAATGGTGCTGGGGTATTTAAAAGATTTCAAAGTAGCCGGTGGCTTCAAGTAACTAGTCATTTGGCTAGCAAAAAGCCTGACTTAGGACAGAGAAAAAGTTTGTTGAAAATCGGTTGAAAATACAATAATTCGGTGGCAAAACATGAACTTCGATTGCAACTACCAACTGATTATAATCGTAATGGATATTCGGTTCGAAATACTACAAGAGGAAAAATATTTTCATCGTACAACACACAGAGAACAGATTTGTGTCCACAACCGAATGATTCAGGTTACATGAACCTCGAGTATTCCAACAGTACAACCAAATGATAGTTGGTGCTCTGTAATTTTCAGTTATTGGAACTGGTACAACATACCAAGTAACCGAACCTTCAGAAGAGAGGCAAACAACTGTTTGCTTACACAATTGAAGTACTTGAAGTACTCAAAGGGAGGGTGATGACGAGGAAAAGTGGAAAAGGTGTTGGATTATGTTCGGCGTTATGTCATTAGGCCCCACGAAAATACATCCCAAAGTGAAAATGAAATAAGGCCCCAAAAAAATATATGGAAAACAGCAACACGAAATTTTATGGATTTTTGGGGCCTAATTTCTTATTTTTAATGGGATATATTTTCATAATGCAATTAGACCCCAAATGTTTGTATGATAATAGACCCCAACAAATATTTGGGGCATAATTTAGAACAATTTTGGGGCCTATGTTCGCATTTTGGGGTCCAATTTCATTTCGATATATTTTAGGGCCACACTAAATATTTTGGAGGTCTAAATTCCTTCGGCGAAGAGAAGAAAGCGTTGGTTTTTAATTGAAAATTATATAGTTTATTACCTCTGAACTTAATTATAAACTTGTATAATATCTTGTACGGAGGCACGACAGCAAGGGCATTATCGCAAAACAGTAACTTTAGTTTATGGCTTTGCATTTAAAATTCACGTAGAAACTATTAATAATAACAAATTATTAAGTGCAAAAAAAGAATATGTCAAATATTAATATTTACACACAACCGAAACTGTACGCAAAAGATTTTCTACAAGTTTTGGGGCCTATATTCGTACTTTGTTGTTACATTCGCTTTGTAACACATAAATGGAAATTACACCTCAAAACCAAAAATTAAAATAGACCCCAATTTTATACAGAAAATTACAACTCCATATTTGCCTTTTTTGGGGTGTATTTGCCTATCTTATAATAACCACTTCGAAATTAGGCCCCGATACAATTTTTGGGGCCTATTTTCATTTTATGTTTGGGGTATAATTTCGTGGGGTATATTTTCATAAAACAATTAGACCCCAATTTGGGGCCTAATTTCCTATTTGGTTTGGGGTGTATTTCCGTGGGGCCTAATGTACCGCCAAGATTTTAACTGGAAAAAAATTAGGTTAATCGGCTGGCTTAAAGCCAGTAATAATCGAATTAAACAACCCCTTTTTGGTTAAGGTATCTAATGGCTGGTTGCAACAATAAAATATTTGCAAAATTGTTGGAAGTCACAACCACCCAGTTGGGGCAACGAAATACCGATGACCGATCAATAAGTTGTGAATACTCATGCAGTACGATGATCATATTGATCATTATGTGGTATTTCATACCGAACATCCATTGCAATTGTAAACATTTAGTGATTGCAACCGAAATTTCTTTTTTGCAACCAAATAATTGAAGTTCCAACCGGTTTCCAACTAATATTTTCTCTATGTGAACTTATAATTGAAATTCAAAAACTACATTTTCAGAACACTTCAATTGACATTCAGAACACGACAATTAAAATACAGAACAAAGAAATTGAAATTCAGAAATTAAGATTGAGATATATAACACATCAATTGAAATTCAAACACATTGAGTGTACACATACACAGAGAAAAAATCAGTGAGTAATCGGTGCAAACTACAAAAATTCGGTTAGACAAACCAAATATCTGTTGAAACAACCAGCATACAACATAGTATTTAGGTTAACATGGTTCGAGATAGCACATGATGGTTGTTACAACCATATCACGGTATTCACAGCCAATACAATAGTTATATAAGTACTTAGTAGGGACATAAATACTGCTACAACATTGAACACACCCATTCCAATAGTAGAACTGAACATACCCCGTTAATGTCATACGGGTTTTGAAAGCTAACCTCAATAGCGTTAGTCTGTAAGGGGATTTTAAAATTGTTTCAACTCTCTTCATGGAGTGGTCAGATAATGAGAACCGTATCGCTGTAATAGCGCTTTTCAAGTGTGAAATGAACAAAACGATATTTTCAAAACGCTCCGGCCACTAGGAACTAGCCGCATGTTCGTCTACCGATGCAAAAAACTGTTTGAGGAGACTGGAGATGTAAAAGACCGCCACCGGTCGGGCAGGCCACGCGTTAAATCAAGAATTCACAAAAATCCGCTCCGAAAACAGAAAATCATGGCCCGTGAGATGAATATCACGCAAAAGTCCATTAGTCGAATCATTAAACTAGACTTGGGACTTGGGGCTTTCAAACGACGTACCGGATATTTATTGACTGCATCTTTAAAAATAAAATAGGATTGAAAATGCAAACGTCTTTTGGTGAAGCACGCTGATAACTTGCACAGAAAAATTTTGTTCACCGATGAAAAAATTTTTACCGTTCAGAAAAAATTTAACAAGCAAAATGATAGAGTGTATGCGCGGTGATCTAAGGAAGCATCTGAACTGATCCCGAGGGTGGAAAAGGGTCATCACCCAGCATCAGTCATGGTTTGGTGGGGTGTCTCTTACGATGGGGTCACTGACCTGCATTTCTGCGAACAAGGAGTCAAAAAATCGGCTGAAGTTTACCAAGAATCCGTTTTGGAAGCTGTTGCGAAGCCTCTTAACAATTTCATGTTCCAAAACCAGCCATGGACTTTCCAGCAGGATTCTACGACGGCCCATAAGGCTAAAACGTCCCAGGCCTGGCATCGAAATAATTTGCCAGCGTTTATTTCCTCTGAAGAATGGCCCTCAGGCAGACCAGATTTGAACCCATTGGATTACAAATTGTGGAAGGTTTAAGAGGACAACGTTTGTTACAAAAGATACCCCAACATTGGATCTCTTAAGACTGCTTTGGTTCGAGCTGTGGCCAATTATCCAATGAACGAGGTTCGTGCATGGGCTATTGCGACTTAAGGCGTGTGTAAAGACAAAAGGCGGACATTTTAAATAAGTAGATTCTTTTTGGATACAATATACATCAATAAATATATTAAAAAATATTTGGTACAAAAACATTCAGTACTTTTTATTTTACAGCATTAAACGTGTCCCTACTAAGTACACACAGAATTCAGTTTAACTTTTAGTTGGAAAAACTGGCAGTTATGGCAACTAACCAATTATGATTTTCATTTACTTTAGTACGAATAATTGGTGGTGACAATAGAGGGCGGTTCGGAAAGTTCTTAGCCTATCAATGAAAGAGAATAGTTAGTTTTTCAAAAATATTTTTATTTTTCAATATAATCTCCTGAAACTTCAATACACTTAGTCAAAAGCTTATCTAGCAATTCTATCCCTTGATTAAAATAGTTTTCCTCAAGGTCTTCAAAATAGTGGTTTACAACTGTAGTTGTATCTTCATTTGAGGTAAAACGCTTGCCAGCAAGGATTTTTTTTAGATTTGGGAACAGGTAAAAGTCACTGGGAGCTAAATCAGGAGAATACGGTGGGTGGTCAAGCAACTCGTACTTTAATTCGTTGATTTTGGCCATTGTTAAAACACTCTTGTGCGCTGGTGCGTTGTCTTGATGAAAAATTATTTTTTTGTGTTGTAAGCCAGGACGTTTTTCTCGAATTTGTACATTTAATTGATCTAAAAGGTTGCAATAGTACTCTGAATTTATTGTTTTACCCTTTTGCAGATAGTCAATCAATAAAATACCTTTGAAGTCCCAAAAAACCGTTGCCAGCCTTACCAGCCGATTGAATTGTTTTTGCCTTCTTTGGGGCACTTCCTCCAGCTTCAGTCCATTGTTTGGATTGTTCTTTTGTCTCTGGAGTATAGTGGTGGATCCATGTCTCATCAACAGTTATGAAACGACGCTTAAAATCCATTTTATTTCGCTGAAAACGATCCAAACAAGCTTGAGAAATGTATATTCTTATGCGTTTTTGGTCGACTGTTAACAAGTGCGGCACCCATCTTGCAGAAAGCTTTTTCATCTGTAGTTCTTCATGCAAAATTAAATGGACTCGATCATTTGAGATGTCCATGATATTAGCTATTTCATGCACTTTTATTCGTCGATCATTTAATACCATATCATGCACTTTGGCTACAATTTCTGTTGTTGTTGCTGTTTTTGGACGTCCACTACGTGGTTCATCTTCAATGCTTGTACGACCACGTTTAAATTCAGCAGCCCAATTTTTTACTGTTGCATATGTAGGAGCACTTTCACCTAACACATTCACCTTATCATTATGAATTTCTTGTCCCGATAAACCTTTTTTATGTAAATATTTAATGACACCACGCATTTCTAATTTTTCCATTGTAAAAAAATCGCGGATGCGTCTTTTGTGAACACCTGTTTCTATATGAAGGAGTTGCCAGATCGAAAAAAAATTTTACATGTGTTCATAGCAGAGATGGAACACTTAACTTTTTTCTGTTTATATCGCGCTTTTTGTGCTAGGCTAAGAAGTTTCCGAATCGCCCTTAGATAAATTCTTTGTAGTGACCAAACCCTTTTTAGTTGGCTATTGTAACAATATTGGTTATTCCAACATCAACAAATACTTATAAATATACCCCCGCAAAAATTTTGAAAACCAAGCGATCATATAAATATACGAACCATAATTAAAAAAATATTTGTAGAATATAGAAACTGGCTTGACTGTAATTTAGTGACATTACTCAGACTTGATTAGATAGAATTCCATAGATAAACCTCCTTATTATTCAAAACATAAACTAATGTTTTTTGGTGACGGCCCATTTTCCCGAGTTACTCCCACCCAATGCTTTTCAGATTGGGGCATCACTGCAATGTGTATCAAATCATCTATCCAAAGGCGTATTTATTTTACTGATCAGTTGACCCATTGCAAGGCGGTAAAATATTACATTTTTTCAAAAAGTACTTATAACCAACAATTTATAACAACAACCAAAACATGTACAAATTCTGTTCCAAAAATCATCTTAGTCTGTTAAGATTACCAATACTTATTTTCGTCAACTGATAGTATCAGTTTCCTCTACTGAAAATTGCTGTCTACCCAACCAACATTCTGTTGTAACGATGGAATACATGGATAGTTCTTGCAACCACCAACACTCGGTTGGCAAATAATTCGGTTCTCTGTGTGTTTTTATTTTAATCCAACTTGAAACACGAACTACCTGTGAAATTAAAGCATACACACACAGCGAAAAGATCAGTTGGAAATCAGTCTTACCTACAAAAATGCAGTGGGAAAGACAGACATTTTGCTGCAATAACCAACATTCCATGGTATTAATAGTTACATGGTTTGAAATCGGTTAGACCAGCTAAATTCGTTAAAAGTATTGGTTGCCACAACTGGTGATTGTGGCAAAAAAAAGCAATTATGAAGTACATATTGGTTTGGTGATTACATATAAGTTCTTTGTAGCAACCAACATTTCAAAATAAGAAGTGTTTGTTTTACAAAAATTTTCACCCGAAATCTATTAAAATTTTAAGGCAAGTTTGCGTTTTATGAGTTTATATAGGGTGGTCACTTTAGAGGTATTTTGTCAATAGGGTTTTTTCACAGATAAAACGTGAGTTGTGAACTTTACTTTTTTTCAGTTTTGTTTGTCATTGCATCATGTGAAGACGTACACCGCGAAAACCACGGTTTGGTGCGGTTTATGGGCTGGTGGATTCAAATATTTTTTCAAATATGTAACTGGTGATCAATCTAGTGGGGTTTTTTCAATAGGGGTTTTTTCAGAGAGACAGTTGTGTTAAATTTTTTTTTGTGTCTTTCTTGTTTGCCATTTCATTATGGAAAGACCTTCACCGCGAAAACTACCGTTCGAGCGGTATAGTAAAATGCTCGAACGAGTCATGCAGAATTGGATCCTCAGAATGGACACCCTGAGACGTAGTTTTGGCCAAGATTTGAAGGAAATTATACTCAAAAAATAAATGGCATAAATGTCCTTTCGAATGAAAAATAAAGATTCCACACTTGACTTAATTTTTATATTTTTTTTTGAGTTTGAAAAAATACCTCTACATTGATCAGCATATAAAGGGTGTCCCAAGAAGAACGCAATTTTTAAATCTGGCAACATTCGAAGTGTCATTGTTTGACATTTGAACAATTGTTATTGTTTGTTAGTAGAAGGTACGAGGTTAGTAAAAATGGAGCGCTACACGAAAGGGAGTTCGTTAATTGGGCATTGGAGAGACAACATGAAAATGCTGATTTTGCCGATAAAATCATCTTCAGTGACGAGGCCCATTTTCATCTTGATGGCTTCGTCAATAGGCACAATTGTCGCATTTGGGGTGCGGAAAATCCTCGAGTGATTCACGAGAAGCAAATGCATCCTCAACGTGTCACTGTGTGGTGTGGTTTTTGGGCTGGAGGAATCATTGGACAAATGAGGCAGGTCAAGCGCAAACAGTCAATGGTGTTTGGTATCGTGAAATGATAACCAGTTTTTTCTAGAATTGAAGAAATGAATGTGGAGGGCATGTAGTTCCAACAAGACGGCGCCACATGTCATACAGCCAGAGAAACAATTCAATTGCTGCATCAGTCAGTTAAAAATTGCGCTCTTCTTAGGACACCCTTTATTACCGAAAGTAATTAGGTTAAACAAACTAAAGAAATCAAATACTTGGGAAATGTAATCAAATGGTGATATTGAATATTTGCATTAGGAATTTGAATGCTTAAAATAAAATCGACTGAATTTTTCTTAGAACTTTTTAGACTTTGTTTATGAGAAGTCCACATTGTTTTATAAACATAAATTTCTTTAAATACTTTGCCGCTTTCTGACCATCAGCTGGTCCAGTTAAGCGAATTTAACGAGTACTTCTAACCAACAACCTGTACAAATTATGGTGCAATAATAATCATAACTAGATAGAGTTACTGATACCTTGACCCTTAAACCGATAGTATCAATTCCTTTTACTTATGTATCCAATCAAAATTTGTTTGTCCGTTCGTTTGACCTTGCATTTTGACAATGTGGTTTAACTTACAGTTTTAGTTATTTCACGTCTTGCTCTTCTGTTATGCTCCCTTTAAAACATTCATTTCGATAAGCAGCTTTTTTCCATATTTACGAGGGCGGTTCTGAAACTTATTAGCCTAGCACAAAAAGCGCGGTATAACCAGAAAAAAGTTAAGTGTTTTGGAAACTTCCATCTCTGCTATGAACACATGTAAAATTTTGTTTCGATCTGGCAACTCCTTCATATAGAAACAGGTGTTCACAAAAGACGCATCCGCGATTTTTTTACAATGGAAAAATTAGAAATGCGTGGTGTCATTAAATATTTACATAAAAAAGGTTTATCGGGACAAGAAATTCATAATGATATGGTGAATGTGTTAGGTGAAATTTCTCCTTCATATGCAACAGTAAAAAATTGGGCTGCTGAATTTAAACGTGGTCGTACAAGCATTGAAGATGAACCACGTAGTGGACGTCCAAAAACAGCAACAACAACAGAAATTGTAGCCAAAGTGCATGATATGGTATTAAACGATCGACGAATAAAAGTGCGTGAAATAGCTAATATCATGGGCATCTCAAATGATCGAGTCCATTTAATTTTGCATGAAGAACTACAGATGAAAAAGCTTTCTGCAAGATGGGTGCCGGACTTGTTAACAGTCGACCAAAAACGCATGAGAATGAACATTTCTCAAGCTTGTTTGGATCGTTTTCAGCGAAATAAAATGGATTTTAAGCGTCGTTTTAATAACTGTTGATGAGACATGGATCCACCACTATACTCCAGAGACAAAAGAACAATCCAAACAATGGACTGAAGCTGGAGGAAGTGCCCCAAAGAAGGCAAAAACAATTCAATCGGCTGGTAGGTTATGGCAACGGTTTTTGGGACTTCAAAGGTATTTTATTGATTGACTATCTGCAAAAGGGTAAAACAATAAATTCAGAGTACCATTGCAACCTTCTAGATCAATTAAATGTACAAATTCGAGAAAAACGTCCTGGCTTACAACACAAAAAAATAATTTTTCATCAAGACAACGCACCAGCGCACAAGAGTGTTTTAACAATGGCTAAAATCAACGAATTAGAGTACGAGTTGCTTGACCACCCACCTTATTCTCCTGATTTAGATCCCAGTGACTTTTACCTGTTCCCAAATCTAAAAAAATTCCTTGCTGGCAAGCGTTTTACCTCAAATGAAGATACAACTACAGTTGTAAACCACTATTTTGAAGACCTTGAGGAAAACTATTTTAATCAAGGGATATAATTGCTAGATAAGCGTGGGACTAAGTGTATTGAAGTTTCAGGAGATTATATTGAGAAATAAAAATATTTTGAAAGACTAACTATTCTCTTTCATTGATAGGCTAAGAACTTTCTGAACCGCCCTCGTAGTTATATCCGATCATTCGTCCTTTCATTTGTCTACATTTTGCTTTGCCCATTTGAACATTCAATGTTCAAATTGGAAACTTTACTTCGTCAAATCAATTTTTATAAGTCAACAACATATTGCAAACTTTTTAATCTTAGCCGTTTTAAAATCACAGTTATTCAGCATTTCCGGGAAGTTCAAAAACCCATAAAACACAGCCGCTTTGTCATTAAAGAGCGAAATGTATCGATTGATCTATCGACAAAATTCAATCAAATCTAAAACTGGAGTTGGTTATGGTCCTTTTTCATAACGTTGTTGTATTTATTTTCCTTCTTTTTTAGTACAATTTTAATAATTGCTTTTTGTCTGGCATCTGCTGTATAGTTTTTGTTTCTTTTTATTTCACTTTGCGTAAAGGATCGTGGTTTGGTTTATTCTGGCCACGGTCAACGCACAATTCGCGCTCAGCGACAATGGGACGATTTAATGATTGCGCCAAACGTTATAATCAGAGGCAACGAAAACGAAATTGGTCAACTGGCGTACGAAAATCTGTTGAGGAGCCACCAAACATAATAATAATAAACACAAGAAAAAATTGTTTTTGTTATTTTTTTTTTCTTAAAAGTAAATTACTTTAGTTTATTTTTTCTGATTCTGCCCATTTGGAGTTTTATTTGGTGCTTATGTTTGCCCTACACTGAAGTGGAGTATTTCGATTTCTTAATGTTGCGGATTTTTAAGTTCTAAAAACAAAGTGGAAACTATGCAACTTGGCATTTGGCGATATATTGTTTTTTTTGTCAACCCAAAAGAGGTAAGCTAGAGATCAGGCCTTGGCCTCCTTTAGAATTATGATTCTTTAATTTGGGATCAACTAAATTTTGAAAGTTCCTAGTACTATTTCTCTTTTCTCTGGTGCTGGACCGCCGTAGAGTGATAGTTAGTGTGCGTGACTATTACACAAATAAACTCAGTTAACCAAATCCAGATAAGAACATTCAAAAAAACCCTCAGCGGCGTATTTTGTATTTGCCGGTGACTCTGTGCCATGTAAAATATCAATTCGATTGCAACGTTAAATTTATGTTTTAAGTTCAATTCCCGCCATGACCAAGACTATTACAATATGAGCCCTAATATAATTCAGTTTTCATTTGAATTTAGGCAATCAATTAATTCTGTCAAGGTAACCAGGTATTAAATCTGTTACAGCAATAAAAAAATTAAACAATAATTCGAATGTAACATAATCAGTGCAGCATAAAAAACAAACGATTGGAAATCGGTCAAACTATAAAAATTTGGTTGGACCAGAATACTTTCTGTTGCAATCATCCATGTTTATAATATTTATTTAAATTTGACTTCAATTCAATTTTGAAAAAATATCAGTGTACAGGCATACTCACTTAGACTTTTTGGTGCTTTGTAAAGAGAAATGTGATAGTTTTTTAAATCAGACATTTACAAGGTGAAAACTCGGATGCTAAAACTGTTTGTATTTTTTTTTTATTTAAATTTAAAACTTCTCTTGCAGTAGTTATATCTTAAACCACTTTCTGCGCCACAAACAGTTTCCAAGTTTCTGAATACAGATATCAGTCAAGGTGGTCAGATCCCAACTGAAGTCAGAGTCTGATCTGGATCTCCGCGTAGAGCTGTTTTGTGAACACTATCGATAATATCGATACTATCGGTTAAGTTTCATATGTTTGCATTATTCTACAAAAACTCTTTAAAAACCGTATACAAAGTTGTTTTACAAAATAAAAATTAATTCAAAAATATCACAAAGGGAAAACAAAACAAGTACTCGGTGGAAAAATATATTTTTTTTGTTACAGTTAACTATACTGAAATATATTATGTTTACGGAATTTCCAAAAAGATCTGAGAGTCCATTGACATTTGTACACTGAATAGAATGTCAACAATTTTGTATCAAAGAGCTTCTTTCGGTTGAGCAGACCTTAAAATGGGAAAATGCTTTCCTTTATAAGTATTGTTCTGCCTTTGATAAGGTTCATAAAAATCGTCTGTTGCTGCTTTAACATCAGATTTTTACAAATTCCATTTTTTTTCAAAATATACATATATACGGTGATCCATCTAGAGGTATTTTTTCAGAACAAAAATATATAAAAACTCAAATCAAGTGTGGAATCTTTATTGGTAGTTTGAAAGGATATTTTATGGCATTTATTTTTTGAAAATAATTACCTTCAAATGTTGGCAACTACATTATGAAAATGAGCGTTCGGTGAGAAACGGGAAGATCCGCTGTTTTCGACCAAAATGTTGTTCAGTAACGAGACCCATTTCTGGCACAACGGCAAAGTCAATAAACAAAATTGCCGCATTTGTGCTGAAGAGCAACAAGAAGAGGTTCAAGAGTTGCCATTATACCCAGAGAAAACCACGGTTTGGTGCTATTTATAAGCTGGTGGAATCATTCGTGCCTATTTTTTCAAAAATGATAATGGCCGGACCGTAACCGTGACTGGTGCTCGCTATCGCGCCATGATATCGATCATTATGCTACCTGAAGTTGAAGCTCGTAATCTTGACGACACTTGTTTTCAAAAGGTCGGTGCCTCTTGCCATACAGCTGCTCAAACAATGGCTCTATTCAGAGGTCATTTCGAAAATCAGCTTATTTCACATTTTGGCCGAAATGCTCGAACGAGTCATCCGAAATTGGATCCTCAGAATGGAAACCCCAAGGCGGAGTTGCGGCCAACATTTGAAGGAAACTATGTTCAAAAAATAAATGACATAAAATGACCTTTCAAATTACCAATAAAGATTCCACGGTTGATTTGAATTTTTATATTTGTTTTTGTTCTGAAAAAATACCTCTAGATGGATGACCCTATATATAACTAACAGCTAAAACCAATATGACATACAATTGCGGGGTTGCACATGCAGAAAGGACATAACATTAATTCAAGCTTTTCAAAACAAAGTGCTATGAAGAATATTTTACGCGCCCTGGTATATCGAAAATAACAATATTCATAGAGATCAGTGGATTAAAACGGTCAAAAAATAAATAGAGGACTTTGCTATTAAACATCATGCCAGGCTGAGGGTCCATGTGAAATCGGAAGCAGTTAACCTTAATAGTTCTTCATGCTCTCAAAGAAGACTAAAAACAATAAAATCGTACGGCCTTATGCTGTCATGAACATAAGTAAAAACTACTTGATTCAGATTATCCGTACATGTATGAAATGCATATAAATACGCGTACATCGCTGATATAATCCATACTGAAGACATAATCTTGGACAAGCTTTGGTTTCTGCAGGATAGAGCGCAATGTCACACCGCCCATGCTACTACAGTTAAAGTTTAGTTACAACAATTTTGTTTACTTTAGCATTTTCACAACTTCCAATGATGCCACCGCTTTATATCTGAACCAAAAAGTGAGTCTGGATGATCTCGTACTGGTATTCGGATCGCCAGATACAGCAGTTTTGTTTGTTAGCGTAGCTGCGGAGATGAATATGCGCTTCGTCTGAAAAAGCGTTGTCCATTCCGAGCTGCTCTAAGGGCCAATCTGAAGTGCTATAACGATCCTCTTCGTGTGCCTTTAATTGGAACTTTCATGAGAATAATGCGAGGCCATTGTGCAAAACTCGCATCAAGCTGGTGGGTGAAATACTGCGTTGCTGAAATGGGGAGTCGATGTTCCGGGACTGAGTCACACACTCGTGGCTATACGAGGGCGGTTCGGAAACTTCTTAGCCTAGCACAAAAACAGAAAAAAGTTAAGTGTTTTGGAAACTTCCAGCTCTGCTTTGAACACATGTTAAATTTTGTTTCGATCTGGCAACTCCTTCATAGAGAAACAGGTGTTCACAAAAGACGCATCCGCGATTTTTTTACAATGGAAAAATTAGAAATGCGTGGTGTCATTAAATATTTACATAAAAAAGGTTTATCGGGACAAGAAATTCAAATTGATACGGTGAATGTGTTAGGTGAAAGTGCTCCTTCATATGCAACAGTAAAAAATTGGGTTGCTGAATTTAAACGTGGTCGTACAAGCATTGAAGATGAACCACGTAGTGGACGTCCAAAAACAGCAACAACAACAGAAATTGTAGCCAAAGTGCATGATATGGTATTAAATGATCGACGAATTAAAGTGCGTGAAATAGCTAATATCATGGGCATCTCAAATGATCGAGTCCATTTAATTTTGCATGAAGAACTACAGATGAAAAAGCTTTCCACAAAAAGGGTGCCGCACTTGTTAACAGTCGACCAAAAACGCATAAGAATGAACATTTCTCAAGCTTGTTTGGATCGTTTTCAGCGAAATAAAAAGGATTTTAAGCGTCGTTTTAATAACTGTTGATGAGACATGGATCCACCACTATACTCCAGAGACAAAAGAACAATCCAAACAATGGACTGAAGCTGGAGGAAGTGCCCCAAAGAAGGCAAAAACAATTCAATCGGCTGGTAAGGTTATGGCAACGGTTTTTTGGGACTTCAAAGGTATTTTATTGATTGACTATCTGCCAAAGGGTAAAACAATAAATTCAGAGTACTATTGCAACCTTTTAGATCAATTAAATGTACAAATTCTAGAAAAACGTCCTGGCTTACAACACAAAAAAATAATTTTTCATCAAGACAACGCACCAGCGCACAAGAGTGTTTTAACAATGGCTAAAATCAACGAATTAAAGTACGAGTTGCTTGACCACCCAACTTATTCTCCTGATTTAGCTCCCAGTAACTTTTACCTGTTCCCAAATCTAAAAAAATTCCTTGCTGGCAAGCGTTTTACCTCAAATGAAGATGCAATTACAGTTGTAAACCACTATTTTGAAGACCTTGAGGAAAACTATTTTAATCAAGGGATAGAATTGCTAGATAAGCGTTGGACTAAGTGTATTGAAGTTTCAGGAGATTATACTGAAAAATAAAAATATTTTTGAAAAACTAACTGTATTCTCTTTCATTGATAGGCTAAGAACTTTCCGAATCGCCCTCGTAGCAATCACATTTTTTCATTCAGCGCTCGTCTTTCGACGACCAGGACCGTGAGTGTTGTCCAATAGCATGCCAGTCTCTCGATCTATCGCACCAACTTGCGTACAGCAGGTGTTAGCCTCATTTGGGTTAAAACTTATTTTCAATTAACGCATTGTTTGGACTACACAGCATTGACTTTGGAAATAAGTTAGCATCAGTCCCAAAGTCATACAAGCGTTAGGCGATTCATTTTGTCATCCGAGCGTAATGCTAACGAATGCTTATGCTAGACATTTGCAAATGTATTTTATATATGGGCTTTTACATGGTTTAGAGATTAATCTCTACTCTTAACCTTGCTGGCATTTACGAGGTGCAAAAAAACATTGAAAATGTTATATGTTCTTACTCGGTTTTGAAACAGGGCTAACTTGCCTTTGTAATTAATGTAAGGGAAAAATAGGCGTCATACATGACGATAAAAGCCCCAAAAGGACATGAACTGAAAATATACACAAAAAGGTCGATAAACAGTAACCATAAAAATTATTAAATTTGACCATGTTGAATTTGTCGACAAATCCATATTTTGCCTTAAAACTTAGGCCAAATAAAATCTATATAGAAATAATCAATATATTGTATTAATAGAAATAAGTTTATAGTACATAGATTTGATTTTGTATTTCCATGTTAATAATTCAGGGTCTTTATAACCTTATTGTGTTGGGACCCTTTTAAAAATTGAAATTTATAATAATAAAATCTGCACCTCAAAATTTTAGGGTATTCTTGCTGTCATCACTGCCAACTCAATTGCCTACCTATCCTCATCTATATGTTTGGGATTCATTTTAAATTATGATCATCACATACGTAAAGGACGTTTGTGTCCAGCAATCAAAATTGTTTTTTTTTCTGGCGTAGCCCATCTATGCTTCATCACAGTTTCCTTGCCTTCAATAATTTCACTCAAAATTGAGATTTGTGCGGCGGTGTGCTTTTCGATCGCCCAAAATTGCGGCCACAAATTGTGTGTTGTATTGATTTACTACTCGTACGTACGCACTCAGACACTCTTCTTTTCACCCTTCATTCATGCGGGCATCGCTTATGAATTCCGTATTGTCGCCTTATGGGAAACATTGTGGGCCATATTCGCAAATCGATTATACGCGTAGCATTTATTCTGTTTCTGGCCGTGTGTGGACCATTCTTTTTCCAGTTTGTATTTTACACATGGTGGTGGTGATCTTGGTTAAACCATAAATTCAGGTGTAATTTGTAGTTATTAATGTAGACGATGGATTGTAGATTTTTGAGAGAGATCATATGAGATTTTGAAAATGATTCCGAATGCGCAATATTGGGCAGCGAAGTTTTTGATATTCACAACATTGTTGTATTCCATGGGGCAGGCATCGAAATGCTGTTAACTGTATTTTAAGTGTCCTACGTACAGATAACAGATTTGTTGCCACAACCGAATATTTTGCCAACCGAATGTTGGTAGCTGCACGTACTCTCCATGTGTTCCATCGCTACAACCAAATGTTAATTGGATACACGCCAATTCTCAGCAGTTTGAATTATCAGTATCTGCTGAAGAGACAAAGTATCGGTAACCCTTATTAATTAGAATGATTAGTGGAACAACATTTATTCAGGTATTGGTTGAAGTTACAGATTATTGTATATAAGAACTTTTTGAATTCGGTTGTCATTGCAACGAGCATTTGTTAACTAGACCAACTGATGGTTAAATTTTATGAATTCGGTTATCTAACCGAAATAATAAAGTTTTTATATTTATTTTTTTATATTTAAAGATTTAAAAATATTAATTTTTATTTATTTATCTATAGTGGAAGCAGGTTTTTTTAAAACTATGTTTCTACTTTTAAATCTAATGATTAATTAATTGTTGTTTGTAAAGGTAAAAAAATTTGTATTCAGTTGATAACACTAGCCAACAGTCGTTTTGTTATTTGGTTCTGGCATAATTTTTCTCATTGATTTTGACCTACTAAACACGAAAATGAGTTTTAAAAATTTTTCTGTCGATTGGTTTTCGAGATACAAATTTTTGAACTTTTTTTTTTAAATTTTTGGAGGTACACTTACAATTTTGAGCATATCTTTCGTCTTCTTTGACCTATTTGATCCTACTACTACTCAAATTAAAGAAAATTGAGCCGTCTACAACTCATTCTCAGAAAATTTTCAAATCAGGTAAGTAGTTTTGATGTTGGCGGCTTAAAAAGGTTAAAAAACGGCGTTTTTTTAGTAAAAATGTGGCAGAAAAAAACCATATAAAAATTCATATAAAATATAAAACAAAAAAAAAAACATATAAAAATTCATATAAAATATAAAACACGATGCTAACAGCAATTTTGGTTTTTTTACGTATAGCTGGCATTTTTACAAAGAAAATAAGCCCTTACTTAACAAAATCTGACAACAAATGGCGGACTTATAATTTTTTTGGTAAAAGACCGAAATTCCGCTATTTCACGATATTTTGAATTTCATTATTTGCACAGCTTACACAGAGAAAACAAAATTCGTTACACGGCGCGTGTAGAAACGGCAATCCTAAGCGATTCGTATCGTCGTATCGTATCGATGCTGTTAGCATCGTGTTTTATATTTTATATGAATTTTTATATGGTTTTTTCTGCCACATTTTTACTAAAAAAACGCCGTTTTTTAACATTTTTAAGCCGCCAACATCAAAACTAATTACCCGATTTGAAAATTTTCTGAGAATGAGTTGTAGACGGCTCAATTTTCTTTAATTTGAGTAGTAGTAGGATCAAATAGGTCAAAGAAGACGAAAGATATGCTCAAAATTGTAAGTGTACCTCCAAAAATTTAAAAAAAAAAGTTCAAATTTTGTATCTCGAAAACCAATCGACAGAAAAATTTTTAAAACTCATTTTCGTGTTTAGTAGGTCAAAATCAATGGGAAAAAGTATGCTAGAAACAAATAACAGAGAAAATTTTGTTATTTGTGACCTAGTGTAATATGTTTTCGTTTTACTTGATTTGTTGTTTTTTATTCGACCTTTTTTGTAAATGTTAAAGACATGTTAAAATCAAGCTCGATGTCAGTATTTTTTGTATATTTATTATATGGACAGCAACAAACCCACATGTACTTCAAAAGACACAATTGCATCCGCAAAAAATTACTGTGTGGTGTGGTTTTTATGCTGAAGGAGTGATTGGGCCGTATTTGTTCGTTGATGAAAACAATCATCGTGTTACCGTCAATAGAGAGCGCAATCGTGCCATGTTAGAAAATTAGTTTTCGCCGGAATTGGAGGAGCTTGACAGCGCCGGTATGTAGTTTCAACAAGACGGTGCCACTAGCCACACAGCACGTGTTACAATGGATTTACTGAAAAAAAAAATTGGTTAACATGTTTTCTCGAGAATTGGTGCGGTCGAATGGCCACCTCTTCATGCGATATAACGCCTTGGATTCTTTTTTATGGGGCTACATCAAGTTGTTGGCTTGCTGGCATAGATCAATGTTAGGCGAGCTCAGAAACACCATCCAACGCGAAACTGCCAACGTTCCGGTCGAAATGTGGCCAAGAGTGGAGGAAAATTGGGTTTAAAGAATAGATCGGCCGTGTCGGTCATATGACCGAAATTCAATTTATTTCTTCAAATGTAACATTTGCACTACACCTGGCATAAATTTAAACTCTATATCTTAAATATTCTGTGTTTAATTAATATATGAAATTGTTAATTTGCTAACGAGTCGCTAATATTAAGTCTTCGAAAAAAACATTACTTAAAAATTAATTGATAACAAAATGGTCGGGTTACTAGTTGAGTTTTTTGAGAACGACTGTCCATCATTACATTTTTAATAATAACTTCCGAGTTTTAAAATAATTTATTATATAAATACGATTTAAAAACTGTCAAGCAGATTTAACAATTTTGTTAAAGTAATTAACAAATGTTAAGGTAATTACACTTTTTATTGCATTACCATTTTTTGACAATTATTTTTAAGCTTATGCTGACATTGACGATTTTCGTTTCCAAATTTGACGATTTTCCGAAAAATACAGAGGGTTATGATCAATATTTCGAGGTGTTGCTAACGAAAAGATAAATTTAGTATAGATTCCAATGATGAATGTTATAGGAATGGCAAATCAAAAAGTTTTACGATTTTAAACTGGATAAGACCAAACATAGAATACTACGTTTGATTATTTTATAAGAGTGATCGATTTAACAGTTTAAATTTGAATTGGCTAAAAAAATGTACTGATAATTTTTTCAAATTTCTGATTTTATCAAAAAGGTCGAATTTTGGCATTTAATAATGGCACACAATATAATTTATATGACTACCTCAACTAGCTCGGCAGTACCTCATCTGATCAATCCAATTTGCCAGTACATTAACGATTGTTTCAGGTCGAATCTCTTCAATGGCCAATTCGAGTCCATGTTTCAACGCTTCAATTGTCTCTGGATTCTTTGCGTTACATTTACCCTCAATGGCTCCCCACACAAAATAATGCAAAGGGCTCAAATCACAGCTTTGATGCAAAATGTTAAACCTTTCCAATAAAACCAATAATTTAAAAAAAAAAAAAACATTATCAGTATTTTTTTACAGCCGATTCAAATTTATAATTTTAAATGACCCATTTTATACATCAATTCAAACTACTCGGTTCCTTGTATCGATACTGTCCTATTAATATTTAGACCCAGAAAACCGGCTACTTTACAACCTTTGACAACTTGAGTTTCTTTTTATCAGCAACTGAATAAATACTTCTTTTCTATTTGGGATGATGTTGTAAATCTTAAACACAACGCCTTTAAATTGATTGCGAGTTATTTTCTTTTACTAGTTTTTTTGGATAATTAATACGTTGCCTTTCTCTACTCAGTTTTAGGTTACCCCCAAACCATCCTTACGCACACATTTGCTACTCCTAACCTTATTGCTTTTCACTAATCTATTTTCATTTCTTCCAAAAACTATTTCAGATACCGTGAAGATGCGCTCTGCTGGGGTGATAGGTAAGTTCCAGTTGCCACGATCTCAAACAAATCTCTCTCACACTCACACACTGCCAGACGCAATGCGCGCAAACGCAGTTGCCACAAATCCCGTTCGCAGCGTTTCGTGTGATGCTTTCTTTCTTTCAATCTTCACAACAATCGATTAATAATTTATTATGTGCATATTTAACGATACCGAAGATATTTGTGCGAATCTGTTATTTGTTGCAACAACAGCAACAATTATTGCTACTGCCGCAATGTGTACGAATCTTGTTGTTGTGTTAATTCTTGCTAACACCGCAACACATTTACCGCATTATTAAATTTATAGCAAAAATGCATTTAACGTTTTTCTTGCACTTTCTTGCCACTGCGAATCGTCTGAATCAGTACCACAGCAGAATCTCGTAGAAAAAAACCAACACATTTTCAACAGATTTTTTTTCCACGCAACAAAAAGCCAAACGAAAAGCGAAGCAAAAAAATCGTGAAATATAGAAAAAACAGAGAAAAACTGAAATAAATGTGCACAACAACTTTTAATATAAAATATACGCTTCTTTTTTTCTTTCGCAGAAAATCAATGGAAGAGATTGGAGCCGCTCAGTCATCGGTAAATGCGCGGTAAGTGATAATGGATTTTCTTTGTACCCTACTGTCAATGCTATGATTGTAACGAATTGTTATGGTTTTAACAACACAGATTTCAACTCAGGTCTTTTGGAAATTTATTAGTTTGCTAATTAATAAGAATAGCATTTGCTATAGAAAGACACTAATGTGTGTCGAAAAAAAATCTCCATTAAAATTTTTTGTTTATAAATTGCATTAAAAACAATCGGTACCTGTTACGTTCTATGTCCTAGTACCCTGAAATGTGTGATATCGCGCGCCGGTATTTGGGAAACAATCCAGAGGACACAATCCATAGTACAGCATGATTTCTTGCTACTAGTGTTAAAAGACTTGAAAGCCTCCAAACTGCCGGCGTAGATTTTGAGTAGGCTAAAATCATGTTCTGTTCCCAAACCTGCTTTGAGGCAATGTCAGTAGAGTAAATCTCAGACTAGATCACCATACCAGGTATTAGGGGTATAATCCCGATTTCGTGCCTGTCGTCATTGTTTCAGATTGAGATTTTAATAAATTGTCGCCCAATACCGCGGCTGGGTAACCCCAATTTAAAGATTTGATAACGTATGAAGTCTTTAAGCCTGCTTATTTTACCCGTGGTGTCCATTCAGTAAAGAGCCATGTCCATGCGTAGCGTTCTATGATAGTCCTGAATCCGGCAGGATAATATATTCAAATACTTTATAAAAACTAAAAAAACCTCATTTACGAATCTTACCCACCACCGTAAATAAAATACTTAATAGGGACATAAATACTGTTACACACGTTTTATGCTGTAAAATAAAAAGTACTGAATGTTTTTGGACTAAATATTTTGTAATATATTAATTGATGTAAACGAGGGCGACCGCAAAAGTAACTGGCCTAACATAAAAAGAACCGTTTTTTTGGAATTATTATTGTTTATTTTTCAACATAATCTCCTTCCAACTCAATACACTTCATCAAATGTTTTTCAAGTTTTTTAATTCCATCCGAAAAATAAGATTTTTCAAGACCTTCAAAATATGCCTCAGTTTCAGCAATAACCTCGCTATTGAACGAAAAATTTCTGCCCCCGAGAATTTTTTTTAAATTTGGAAACAAGAAATAACCAAAAGGAGCTAAATCTGGACTATATGGTGGATGCGGAGAAATTTCAAATCGTAATTCGGCCAGTTTTTCTTGTTTTATCTTGATGAAAAAGAACTTTTTGTTCCTAAATGCGGTCGTTTTATCTTGATTTCTTCACTCAACTGATCCAATAATGCACAATAATATTCACTATTTATAGTTTTTCCTTTCTCAAGATAATCAATAAATATTATACCCCTTACATCCCAAAATATTGTGGCCATTACTTTTCCTGCTGACTTAACAGTTTTCGCCTTCTTGGGACCACTTTTACCAGCTTCTATCCATTGTTTTGACTGTTCTTTGCATTCTGGTATGTAGTGATGGATCCATGTTTTATCAACAGTTATGAATCGGCAAGAACTCTATTGGATTACGCTGATAAATCGCTAAAAGCTCCTCGGAATTGGTCCAACGGACGATTTTTTGGGGCAAAGTCAACAAACGCGGCACCCCTCTTGCGGATATCTTTTTCATGTGGAGTTCATCATGTAAAATACTCCAAACTTGTTTTTAGTGTATTTTAACAATATCAGCAAGTTCTCTGAGCTTTATTCGTCTATCTTTTGTCACTTCATTGAATATTTTTCTAATGTTTTCAATAGTAGTAGCAGTTTTCGGTCTTCCAGAGCGTTGTTCATCTTCCGTAATTGAACGACCCATTTTAAATTATTGAACCCAGGATTTCACGGTGGAGTATGATGGTGCATTATCACCATGAACAGAATCCAATTCATCTTTGATTAATTGTGGCGTATAACCTTTAATAAAAAAGTATTTAATTACCGCACGAAACTCTTTATTTTCCATTTTTCAAAAAAATTATAAAACTTGTTTACTTCAATCACCTGTAACACAGAAAATAATCATTAAATATTTCGGAAATTTTGACAGATGGCTTATAAAAGGTTGCTTTTAAAAAACAAAAAAAGTTGCTAGTAAAACAGAAAATGTGCCAGGCCAGTTAGTTTTGCGGTCGCCCTCGTATTGTATCCAAAAAGAATCTACTTATTCGAAATGTCCGCCTTTTGCCTTTACACGAGCCTTAAGTCGCACTGGCCAATCGTCAATAGCTGCACGAACCTCGTCCATTGGAAAATTGGCCACAGCTCGAACCAAAGCAGCCTTAAGAGATCCAATGTTGGGGTATCTTTTGTGACAAACCTTGTCCTCTGAAACCGTCCACAATTTGTAATCCAATGGCTTCAAATCTGGACTGCCTGAGGGCCATTCTTCAGAGGAAATGAACACTGGCAAATTGTTTCGAAGCCAGACCTGGGACGTTTTAGCCTTATGGGCCGGCGCAGAATCCTGCTGGAAAGTCCATGGCTGGTTTTGAAACAGGGAATTGTTAAAAGGCTTCACAACAGCTTCCAAAACGGTTTCTTGGTAAACTTTGGTCGAAGTTTTGACGCCTTGTTCGCAGAAATGCAAGTTAGTGACCTCATCGTAAGAGACAGCCCACCAAACCATGACTGAAGCTGGGTGATGACCCTTTTCCACCCTTGGGATCAGCTCAGATGCTTCCTTAGATGACCACTTCCTTAGATAATTTCCTGAACGGTAAAATTTTTTTCATCGGTAAACAAAATTAATCTGTGCAAGTTATTAGCGTGCCTCACCACAATACCTTTGCATTTTTCAATCCTATTTTTTTAAAGCTGCAGTCAATAAATGTCCGGTACGTCGTTTGAAAGCCCCAAGTCCCAAGTATTTTTTAATGATTCGGCGCATGGACTTTTGCATGATATTCATCTCACGGGACATGATTTTCTATTTTCGGAGCGGATTTCTGTGAATTCTTGATTTAACGGCTTTGATGACATGCGGTGTTCGAACAGAGCGTGGGCGGTCTGACCGGTGGCGGTCTTTTACATCTCCAGTCTCCTCAAACAGTTGTATACATCGTTAGACGAACATGCGGCTAATCCCTTTTAAAAATATCGCTTTTTTCATTTCACACTTGAAAAGCGCTATTAAAGCGATACGGTTCTCATTATCTGACCCCTACATGATGAAAGTAGAAACAATTTTAAAATCCCGTTACAGACTAACGCTATTGAGGTTAGCTTTCAAAGCCCATATGACATAAACGGGGTATGTTCAGTTCTACTATTGAAATGGGTATGTTCAATGTTGTAACAGTATTTATGTCTCTACTAAGTAGTTAACAAAATATTTCTTTTTACGAGGGACTTAATGTCTCTTAAAGGGAAACTTGTTCCCTAAATCATAACCTGCTTCCTATCGCGGTCCTAGCACAATTAGTTTGGTCGCTATATAGTTAACAGTCGCTCAGACTCGGCTGGATCGTCTTGGAATTTCATGACGATCAATGATATACAATACGAGGGCGGTTCGGAAAGTTATTAGCCTATCAATGAAAGAGAATAGTAAGTTTTTCAAAAATATTTTTATTTTTCAATATAATCTCCTGAAACTTCAATACACTTAGTCAAACGCTTATCTAGCAATTCTATCCCTTGATTAAAATAGTTTTCCTCAAGGTCTTCAAAATAGTGGTTTACAACTGTAATTGCATCTGAGGTAAAACGCTTGCCATCAAGGAATTTTTTTGGGATTTGAGAACAGGTAAAATTCACTGGGTGCTAAATCAGGAGAATAAGGTGGGTGGTCAAGCAACTCGTACTTTAATTCGTTGATTTTAGCCATTGTTAAAACACTCTTGTGCGCTGGTGCGTTGTCTTGATGAACAATTATTTTTTTGTGTTATAAGCCAGGAAGGTTTTCTCGAATTTGTACATTTAATTGATCTAAAAGGTTGCAATAGTACTCTGAATTTATTGTTTTACCCTTTTGCAGATAGTCAATCAATAAAATACCTTTGAAGTCCCAAAAAACCGTTGCCAGCCTTACCAGCCGATTAAATTGTTTTTGCCTTCTTTGGGGCACTTCCTCCAGCTTCAGTCCATTGTTTGGATTGTTCTTTTGTCTCTGGAGTATAGTGGTGGATCCATGTCTCATCAACAGTTATGAAACGACGCTTAAAATCCATTTTATTTCGCTGAAAACGATATAAAACAAGCTTGAGAAATGTTCATTCTTATGCGTTTTTGGTCGACTGTTAACAAGTGCGTTACCCATCTTGCAGAAAGCTTTTTCATCTGTAGTTCTTCATGCAAAATTAAATGGACTCGATCATTTGACATGCCCATGATATTAACTATTGCAGGCACTTTTATTCGTCGATCATTTAATACCATATCATGCACTTTGGCTACAATTTCTGTTTTCTTTTGCTGTTTTTGGACGTCCACTACGTGGTTCATCTTCAATGCTTGTACGACCACGTTTAAATTCAGCAGCCCAATTTTTTACTGTTGCATATGAAGGAGCACTTTCACCTAACACATTCACCATATCATTATGAATTTCTTGTCCCGATAAACCTTTTTTATTTAAATATTTAATGACACCACGCATTTCTAATTTTTCCATTGTAAAAAAATCGCGGATGCGTCTTTTGTGAACACCTGTTTCTATATGAAGGAGCTGCCAGATCGGAACAAAATTTAACATGTGTTCATAGCAGAGATGGAAGTTTCCAAAACACTTAACTTTTTTTCTGTTTATACCGCGCTTTTTGTGCTAGGCTAAGAAGTTTCCGTAAGTAACGGATATAAGAACATCTCTTATAAGAAACGAGTAAGGAAAGTCGTATGTCTGACGTGGCCGTCTAAGAGATACACTACACCACTGTGATATTTAGAGAATTGAGCAACTCTGTCCGGAGCTTAAGCGAAGCCATGTCAATAATTACTAATATTACTATTTATAATTGCTTGTAAGAATAAAACGCATATAAGAAAGAGCTTTCTTATATCCGTTTTCTACTTTTTATATGTACTTTATAAGGTCTCTCATCAAAACTACGAGGTGTTGCAAACAGAACTGCAAACTAAGTATGCACTCAGTCTATCGATGGAGGGTTAGAGATTAATCTCCAGGCCATGTAACAGTTCGGAGCTGGCGTTAAACAGTAGGTCTCGGTTAACGAGTACAAGAATATAGTGCACTTATTAAAGGAATATTAAGGGTCTGTCCGGTCGTGTTTGTTGAAAACGCAAAAACGGTCAAACCAATTCACCTATGATCCTGAAATTTTGCATGATAATAACCTAAGGTCAAACGCTGTTTGGGACTGTCGGCAAACTCGAAATTAGGGCTATGTTGTCGATTATACGCTTAGCTCAGGATATTTCGCCGATTAAAGTTGTTCTATGGTCTTCCAACTTCTTAGGCCTTGGAAGAAAGTCATCACGAATAAAGGCTCTTTTATCGATTGGACGTTGGTTTAGGAGTATAGCCGACTAAAATTGTCTATGGTCATTCAACTTTAGGTTCTTTTGTTAATTAGACACTAACTTTAAAAGATATAACCGATTTAACTTTTTTATGGACGAGAAAAGTAGGAATTTCGAATTATGTTATTTTGGCAATTAGACGCTTAGTCTAAGAGACATATCCGATTCAAATTTGCTATGGTCTTTCAACTTTTATGGACGACGAAAGAAGTAAATACAAATAAGTGATTTTTGTCGATTAGACGCTAAGGATATATAGCCGATTTAATTTTTTCTATGGTCCTCCAATTTTTTGGCCAAGGAAAGAAGTAAAAACGAATTATGGCTCTTTTGTCGATTATACGATTAGTTTATGATCAATAGCTGATTAAAATTTTTCTATGGTCTTCTAACTTTTTAGGCTTTCGAAAACCGTCATCACGAATAAAGGCTCTTCTGTCGATTGGACGTTGGTTAAGAAGTATAGCTACGATTAGTTTATGAGGTATAGCCGATTTAGATTTTTCTATGATCTTCTAACTTTTTAGGCTTTAAAAAACCGTCATCACGAATAAAGGCTCTTTTTCGAATGCACGTTGGTTAAGAAGTATAGCCGACTAAAATTGTCTCCACTTTATAGGCCGAGGACAAAAGTGATCATGAATGTAGGCTCTTTTGTCGATTAAATGCTTAATTTAAAAAATAAAGCCGATTTTAGTTTTTCTAGGGTCATTCAACTTTTTTGGTCGAGGAAAGAAGTGAAACGAATTTTGGCACTTTTGTCGATTATACGCTTAGATCAGTAGATATGGGCGATTTATGTTTTCTATGGTCTTCCAACTTTAAAGGCAGAGGAAAGAAATGATAATGATTGTCGAGTATTCGCTTAGTTCAGTAGATATAGGCGATTGAAGTTTTCTATGGTCTAACAACTTTATAGGGAGAGAAAAGAAGTGATCACGAATTTTGGATCTTTTGTCAATTAGACTTTTAGTTTAGGAGATGCGATGGTCTTCCAATTTTTTTAGCCAAGGAAAGGATTGAAAACGATGTATGGCTCTTTTGCTAATTAGACTCTTAGTTTAGAAGATATAGCCTATTTAAGATTTTCTGTAATTTTTCAAGTTTTGTGCCTGAAAAATTAAGTGAATACGAATTATGGTCCTTTTGTCGAATATACGCTTAGTTGAAGAGATTAGAATCTTTCTATAGTATTCCAACTTTGGTTTTTATCACTTCTTTAGTGATCACGCATTTGGGCTCTTATGTCGATTAGATGCTTAGCTTAGGAGACTAAACCCTTTTTATTGTCCTCCAACCGAGAAAAGAAGTGATCACGAATTAAGGCTCTATTGTCAAATAGACACTTAGTCTTGGAGATATAGTCTTTCAAAGGATTTATGTGGTTGTGCAACTTTTTGATCCGAGGAAAAAAGTGATCACGAATTAAAGCTTTTGTCGAATAGACGCTCAATTTTTGATTTATATAACCGATTTAAGTTTTCTGTGGCCTTCCAACTTTTAAGGACGTAGAAGTGATTACGAATTATAGTTCTTGTGTAGATTAGACGCATAGTTTAGGAGTTGTAGCAGATTAAAGTTTTTCCATGGTCTTCTAAGTTTTTTGGCCGAGGAAAAAAGTGATCAAGAATTAAGGCTGCTTTGCGAATAGACGCTTTGTTTGGGAGATATAGCCGAATTAAATTTTCCAATTGCCTTTGGGTGGTTAGTCCCGCGACGTATGCTTCGCAAACTGGTAGTAGCTCGGTTACGAGGTCTGACCGGAGACTAAATATACCACGGGTAGTCAGGAGCCCCCAGAACTGTTGTTCTGACCTGTATAGCAGGTCCTGCCCTTCGAGGAGTATCGCGGTGGCTTTGGTTTAAATCCAAATCTATGGGCGTGCCTCGGCTCGGTGTGGAGTTGCATTGTAACCGGGTGCTGTGACCCATAAAAGAGCAGAGGTTTTAAATAGGCCTCGGTCCCTTACGAAGGGGGAATTTGTGTCCATATAACATGCTTCGAATTGGTTCCGGCGGAATCAATCCAATAGGGCGTTGGCCAGTGTGATGGCACGCCGTGGTTCAGGCCATTGTGGCGAAAATTACGTTAAACTCGGCGACTCTGTCTATTGTGTTTGGAGCACCGCGAGTTTAGGGCAGCGTGATAGGCACACACTTAAAACAAACTGCATTTCTGTCTTTCAACTTTTATGACAGAGGAAAGACGTGATCGCAAATTAGGGCTCTTTAGTCGAGTATATGCTTACTTTTATCGACAAATCTGTAGCCGGCTTTAAGCTGTAGTTCCTTGGCAGTAAAAAAGTATTAATATCGCCCGCAACTAGCTTTTAAGAGAGAGCCCAAATGCAAGTGCTAGACCACCAGTTGCTGAGTTCGATTCCCACCTAGACTAAGAAATAAGGTTACCCGTTTGTTCCTTAAGTGGATGTAAAAGCTAATACGTTTTGTTCATAAATACATCTTTATAAAAAATCTACGAGGGTAGTTCAATTAGAAGTCGTCCTCCAAAAAAAAAAAGCTTCACGGAGACGCAGTTGTAAAAAATGTCTGGCTTCAATTGTCGGTAGAGAAGCATCTAGTAGCAATTTTCAAATATGTATTCAAATCTACCACTACCGAGGACTGGAGGTTATGTTTCACCCGCAGTTTGTCCCACACTAAGCTAAGTATCCTAACTGTAACTGGCGTAGCTTACCCACAGAGCGTCATTGATCCACCCGAATGTTTATCGATGTTGCGAATATTTTTTTGTTTTATTTTCAATTACACCATTACATGTCGATTGTGGTACAAACATATCTGCGGTCGATATTGTTGTTATAGTTGTTGTTGTTGTTGTCATTGCTGCTGTTGTTTGATGTTGGTGTTGTTGTTACCCGATGTTGTTATTGTGGCAATAAATGTATGTTGCTGCTGGTGAATTGTTTAACATAATATTATTGAAGCGCATCATATGTTACCAATTGTCCATACGACGGTCCAATTCGCTCTGAATCGTCTGTCGTATCTATGCTGCCCGCCCGCCCGTCCGTCCGGCCGATTGTTTCCCCGTCTGTTTAACCATTTACAAAATGTTGAGCTGTTGTTTGCAGACGGCGAACAACGATGTTTTTCCAAGTCGACTCTATGAGGTGCAGTTTTCGGTTTATGAAATGGATTTTGCTTTGATTTCTGTTGTTGTTGCCGGTGTTGCTGCTAGTGTTGTTGTCGTTGTTGCCAATGTTATTTTCCAAAAGCCCCTAATGACAATTGTCGTTGCGATACCATTTGATGTGGTTGTTGCTCGGAGTTATGTTGGCTTTCTTGCTGCTGTTGTTGTTGCTGGTGCTGTTGCTGCAGTTGTTGTGTTTTAATGAGAATTGCCGCATAAAAAGTACAAATATCAGACTAATTGGATTTATCTCGTGACTTTTGTTTCAAAAAGGAAGAAAAATGTTGGCAAAATAAAAGTATAGCGCCACTTTAACTCGCATAGCCAGTCAGCTCCACCAGCCAGCCAGCCAGCTAGCCAGTCAGTTAGTCAGTCAGCCAGTCCGTCATCTTCACTGGCCAATGTTCGCTTAACCACTGACTTTACATTGGTTGGCCGTGTAGATTCGTAACCGCTCATGTTGTTGCCTGTGATCGTTGTCAAGTTGTCAATAAACTTATCATAATACATCGCTTATGAGGTCTGAGATTTGTTCTTTAATAACGCTTGTGTTGACGGACAAGACGAGTATAAGGAATTTCTCTGTACGGCAGTGATTCGTATTGAAAGCCCTCCTAATTACCGGGTTTCAGGTAATTTGTGACAGTTGCAGCAAAAAAGAACGAACAGTCCTATCAAGAAATGTCCGGGGACTGAATAAATTTCATACATCAAATGTCACTTGCCGTTAGTGTGGAACAGTCTAACATTTCCGTTTGCAAAACATTAGGGGCTGTGCGAACGAAAAATTCAAATATTTCAATATAAAGAGAAGTGAATAACACCGTCTGTTCACTGGCAATCTTTAAAGTACCTAATTTCTGGAAAACACATAACAACTTTAAAAAATTTAAATGAGTTTTCTAATATGCTGCATAGTAGCTTTAAATGGATGAAAATCGGAAAACTTCGTTTTGAAATATTACGAAGTTAATGCGCATGGTACGAGTATAGATGGCATCGTCTCCACTGTAGTAAAGGATTTTCCAATAAGGACATAACAATTTCGTATCTTTATGTCAACGCACCCACTAACTCTTTTAATGATCTTTCAGTATTAAAACGTTAGTCGAAGTCAACATTTTCATCATGGTAAAGTTCACTAACGAGCAACTTTTGGAAATCATTAAAAATTAATACCGAACTTCTCAGTCGGTGACTCTTGTAAAGTTTCACTAAAATCTATAATTGCACCGAAAACTCATCTTCAGCGAAGCAGCTCATTTCGGGCTGTGCAATTTTGTTAATAAACAAAATATGCGTTATTGGACAGCAACAAACCCACATGTGCTTCAAGAGCCAAAATTGCACATGCAAAAGATTACTGTGTGGTGTGGTTTTCATGCTCGAGGTGTGATTGGGCCGTATTTTTTCGTCGATGAAAACTATCGCCATGTTATCTTTAATGGAGAGCGCTATCGTGTCATGTTTGAAAACTATTTTTAACCAGAATTTGATGAGCTAGACATCGCCGATATGTGGTTTCAACAAGACGGTGCCACTAGCCGCGCAACACCTGTTACATTCGATTTACTGTAAGGCGAATTCGGTGAAAATGTTATACCGAGAAATGGTCCGTTCGAATGGCCACCTCGTCCATGCGATTTAACGCCAATGAATTTCTTTTTATGGGGCCACATCAAGTCATTGGCCTATGTCAACAAGCCAACAACTTTAGACGAGCTCAGAGGCAATATCCACCGTTCCGGTCGAAATGTGTGCAAGAGTGGTGGAAAATTAGTTCTAAAGAATAGATCGCTGCACACGGGCTCGTGGTGGTCATATGACCGAAATCTAATTTCATTCTTAAAATGTAACATTTGCACTGCGAGGGTTGCTATTTATATTACGGGTTCTGACAATACCATTGCTCCCAGATGCAAACTGGAAATTCCATTGGAAACTTTGACATTTTTTGGCATAACTTCACTCAAAACGTTTTGTCCGTTGAGGGCGAATTGTTTTGTTTACAGGGTGTTGAAAAATTCATTTCAGTCAAAAAATGGAATTATCCCGTAAACATTTTTGTGCGATGATTTTTTACTAGGTAAGTTATAGATACAAGTGTTTAAATCCACTTGTTTCGACTTTTGGCAAAGAAGCACCATCAAAAAATCACTGTTAATCGCTAGTACCAAGAGTTCAGCTTTGGACGCCGTTCTCTCCAGGATGAATTTCGTGAAGGACGTCCAACTTCGGTCACTTTGCCAGAAACCGGCGATGCTGTGCGTGAACTGATTGACATACCGTGAGATTGAGTCATCCTTGGACATTAGGAGGACAAGCATCAATAAGATATTGGATGTTCATTTGGCAGTGAAAAAAATCTGTTCTCGTTGGAGCCCACATAATTTGACGAATGCTCAAAAAAAGCCTCGTATGGATTGGTGCAAAGAGATGTTGAAGAAGTATAACTCCGGTAGCTCTGAGGCAGTGTATAAAATTGTCACAGGTGACGAATCATGCATCTATGCATATGAAACAAAAGAGCCGAACCCAACAAAAGTTGTTCGTGAAAGAAATACATCGAAGCAAATGATTGCGTTTTTTATCGGTATAGCCGGCCATGTTGCTACAGTGTCTTGATTGGAACGTAGGACGGTCAATTCTAAGTGGTATACAACCATCTGTTTGCCAACAGTGTTCGAAGAAATGAGCAAAGATAATAAGAGAAGACGGATCATTTTGCATCACGACAATGCGAGCTCTCAGACATCAGCTGAAACGATGAGCTATTTGACCACTCAAGATATCGAATTGATGGGCCATCCACCGTACAGCCCAGGTTTGGCACCCATTGACTTCTTCTTATTCGCTAGCATCAAGAAAAAAATGCGTGGTCAACGTTTTTTACCGCCCGAAACAGCTGTTGAAGCGTTCAAAAATCGTGTTATGGAGGTGTCTCAATCGGAGTGAAAAAAGTGCTTCGAAAATTGGTTTGTGCATATGCAAAAGAATATTGATCCTTGAGGAGAATATTTTGAGAAACAATAAAACCATTTCCAATGATAAATTATTGTGTTTTCGTTACCGGATCCGAAATATAAATAGCAACCCTCGTAAATATCGGGTGATCAATCTATTGGTATATTTTCAACATAAAAAAATATTCAAAAATATAATAAAATGTGGAATATTTTTGGCTCTTTTGAAAGGACATTTTATGCCATTTATTTTTTGAATATAATTTCCTTTAAATGTTGGCCGCAACTACGCTTCAGGGTGTCCACTCTGGGGGCCCGATTTTGGATGTCTTGTTCGAGCATTTCGACCGGTATGGCTTTAATGCACGCGTAATGTTCGCTTCCAAAACCTGAATCGTAGCTGGTTTGTCAGCATAGAATTTGGACTTTGCGTAGCCCCAAAGAAAAAGGTCTATAGCTGTGATATTACACGATCTAGGCGGCCAAGTCACCGTTCCAAAACGTGAAATAGACTGCTCTCTTAATGTCCTCTTAATAGATCTATTGCTTGAGCAGCTGTATGGCAAGTGGAGCCGCCCTGTTTAATCCAAATGTCGTCAAGATTACGGCTCCAATTTCAGAATGCAAAAAGTACGATATCAAGGCGCGACAGCGAGCTCCATTCACGGTTACGTTCCGACCATCATCATTTTTGAAAAAATATGGTCCGATTATTCCACCAGCCCATAAAGCGCACCAGACCGTGGTTTTCTCTGGGTATAATGGCACCTCTAGAACCTCTTATGGTTGCTATTCAGCCAAAATGCGGCTATTATATTTATTGACGTTGTCGTTGAGCCAGAAATGTGCCTCATCACTGAACAAAATTGTGGTTGAAAACAGTTTCTCACCGAATGCATATTTCCATTATACAGTTGCACAATTTTGAGACGTTGTTTCGGTGTAAGTCTTCCCATGATCAAATGGCAAACAATACTGAAAAGAAAAAAATAGAGTTGAACATAACTCACGCGAAATCTGTGAAAAAAGGCTAAAGTTGAGTTATTTACGAAATTTTTAATTGAGTGGTGATTAAATTCACATACCAAATTTTTGGTTGAAATTGAAGGGTTGCCTTTTTTCTCTGCACATTAAGTAATTACTGGACAAGTGGGCATGGTACATTTGACCTTATATTAGCTATAAATACAGGCTGGTGAATATTGCTACGTTAAGAAACTCAAATAACCTTTGTTTAGTGTATGGAATTCATGTTTCTTTTATTTTTGGTAAAGCTCATTTAATTTTGTTAAATATAGTATAATTAGTTTAAAAAATACTGTAATTTAAATGTCCCCCCCTGCTCGTTGATGCATATGCGGCATCGTACCAAAAAGTTGTTCATTACTGCTTTGAGAGTTGAGACAGGAATAGCCGCAATTGTTTCTCGAATGGATTGCTTTAGTTCATTCAAATTTGTTGGTATTGCTTTGTCTGTTCTGTTTGCAATAACCCCACAAGAAAAAGTCAGGTGCAGTAAGGTCAGGCGACCTGGCAGCCAACGGAATGTGGAGTTTCTGGATATCAGCTTATTGGGAAATTTTCGTCGTAATTCTGTCATAACGGGCCGGTCTATGTGAGGAGTTGCACCATCTTGCTGAAACCACACAGAGTAGAAAGAAATTCTCAGTCGTTGTAATTCTGGTTAGAAAAACTCTCTCAACATGCTCAAGTAACGGTCTCCAGTAACGGTAACGTTGTAACCGTTTTCTTCGAAGAAGTATACCCCGACAGTGCAGCGTGATAAAACTGCACCCTACACTGTGACACGAAGTGGATGCAATTCCGTCTTATGGATTATCTGTGGGTTGGAAGCACTCCATATCCAACAATTTTGTTTGTTTATGTTGCCGTTTAAATCGAAATGGGCCTTGTCAGACACAAGAAGACACTTCAACATGTTTCCGTCCTTTTCCACCATTTGAAGCATTTTCCGGCAAAATTCCAAGCGAATCGGGAAGTCTTCGGCGTTCTGTTTGTTGGCCATTTAAATTTTATGTGGGAATAAGTCCAAATCATTGTGCATAATTGACTACAAAGACTGCACGCAGAGAAAAAACATGGTTACTACATGGTCACGGCAACAATAATATGTTCTCTGCAACAAAAGTATGTTCGTCGCAACCATAGCATTGTTAACTGAATTTAGTTTTGACAATAGTATAATTGCTGCAATACTTATATTGTTGAAATGTAACAATAGTATTATTGCCAAATTAAAAAATGAAAATATGGTTATAGCAACAATATGCGACAGAAGTATTGTGTTTTGCGTTTAATGTTAACAATAATATGATTACGGCAATCATACTGTATGATTGTAATTTTTCTTCATTTAAATATGCTTTTAAGAACAAATGTTATTGGTAAGGATTTAATGCAATAATAGTACTTTTTTCTATCGAAATTAAAATTTTTTAAAAATAATTTGAAATAAAAACGCTTACGTTTATACAAACATATTTTTTCTACTGTGAAATAAATCACTCCTATTATTTTGTATTTATGATAATGTATTTATGAATAATTTTCATAATTCAAATCTATTGTCGACAACCAAATTCTAATAAATTATATAGCGGATCATAGTATAATTGTGTGTGATCATACTATGGTTGTAGGGATCATATCATGGTTGCGTGTGAATCATACTATGGTTGTGAGGATCATACTATGGTTGTATGTGAAACATACTATGGCTGTGAGGATCATACTATGGTTGTGGAGATCATAGTATGGTTATGTGTGAATCATACTATTGTTGTGAGGATCATAGTATGGTTGTATTTGAATCATACTATTGTTGTGAGGATTATAATATTGTTGTACCACAACCATATACCCAACCATAGTATTATCCTCTTCGAATATTGTCTCCACAACCACACTTTTTTTCTGCGTGTGTCTGCCTATATTTGAGCAGATAAGCTTCTTGTCGAAACTCTTGGATTGTTTTGCATGGCAGCAGCTACAGCAGCGATTGTTTCCTCCGTCCGAACTAAAGGGCTCGGCAAAATTGTTACAAGTCTCATTATGGTCCATCTGCTCGGAGGATTGACTCCAAACGTGCTCCTATACTCTCTTTGAACCGAAACTACGGACTACAGTGTGTGATAGCGGCGGGCAATCCAAATTCTTGTTTCAGTGAACCAGTTATCCATTTTTGTTAAATCCAAAAATCAATCTGCAAAATAAAAATAATTAACCAGATTCATTTAATAGAATTTAATAAAAAAAAAGTTATCAAATTTTCATCGGCCAATTATTAAGTAACTGTAGGCCAGACCGTGTTCAGTAAGAGTACACATTCAACAGTTCTGAATTAAATAGTTTCACAAGGCATTTTACTAACTTTAGTCCCAAAACATCGCATGTTCCATAAAGGGGAACTTCTCTCCAATCCGTGCACGATTCAATTCTTATTCTAACTGAGTGGGCCCTACTGTTTAACGCAGGCTACGAACGGCTTATGCATTTTGATAGAGAAGTTAGGCTTAGGGATAAATCTTTTACTCGTAAAGTCGCCGGCGTTTAGGAGGTGGAAACCCGCCGCTGAAAAATTGTCACATTATTTACGATTCAATTTTTATTCTAACTGACAGGAGGCCCCAGAACTGTTGTTCTGGCCTGACTAGTTGGTGCGGCCCTTCGGGGAGTAACGTGGTGGCTGTGGTTTAAACCCAAATCGCGTGGAGAGCTTCGGCTCTGTGCGGAGTTGCATCGCAGCCGGGTGCTGTGACCCATAGAACAGCAGAGGTTTTAGATAGGCCTCGCCCCCTAACCAAGGAGGAAGTTGTGTCCATATAACACGCTTCGAATTGGTACTGGCGGGATTGGCCTTAAGGGGCGCTGGCCGTCGCTTGGTAATGGCTTCAGTGCGTTGGCGCACCATGGTTGAAGCTATCACAGCGAGAATCATGTAAAACACTCGGACGCTGTTTAACGCCGTCTCCGAACGGCTAACGCATTTAATAGAAAAGTTTTAACATAGCTTAGATATAAATTTCTTACTCGTTAAGTCGCCGGCATTTAAGAGGTGGAAACCCGCCGCTGAAAAATTGTCACATTATCGTTCCCGGGGTTGAACCTGGGTTTACTGGCAAGATGGCTATACACACTTCCATCACACCACGGCGGTCCACTAGGTAATTTACAAATAATAGAATTCAGATAAAACCAAAACAGGATATGTGACAGCGCATAGAGAAAGGGACCTAAGGGTATAAAAATCAATTTTCACTTTTTTTTTGATGTGGACAACATCTCAGCATCGAGTGAGACCGATCCCATGCCCCAAAAGTGTTCCCTCCAAGAGATATGCGCGTTTTATGATAGTGATGGGACACCAAAGATACACGTATTTAAATCTTTAAAATGGCTCTAATGAACAAAACCCTTAGGTCCCTTTCTATTTTGCGCGTCACATATGCTGATGATATGCTGGTATGCTGTCATTCCCTAGTAGGTTAACTCAATGCATGCAAAAGATCAAAAATAAAAAGAAATCCTACATCCAGCACCAATTGGTTCAGTAGTTTCTTACACACATTTCTGAACTCACTCACGGACTTACCAAAATATATTGCACCGCATGCTGACTGATCATAAAACAACAGCAACAACAAACAGTCGTAATGTGTCACTGGTTGCCACCGAAAGTCATAAAAATTTCTGTAACAGTTTATCGTGGCCATAAAGACAAAAGATATCGCCACGCAGCCCGAGTCAGCAGCAGTTGACAGCATCTAGCATCTTTCGGTTGCAGTGCCAACAACGCAACAACCACCGATCATCACACTCGCCGGTACGAATACAGCGGATACTTGCCGCTGATGAGGCTGGTCCCGCTTCGCTTTCGATGATCATGACGATATGACTCCGATCCATAAACACATTCTCGAATTACATTTTGAAAACCACAGAAAAAACAGTAACACAACGTGAACATTTTAATTTGTGTTTTTCTGAAAGCAAAACAAAGCCTGAAATTGAAATTGAAATAACTCATAAAATAAAGAAGAAGTAAGACAAACGACGAAAACTTCTGGAAAAAGAAATGACCAGTGAAATAAAATTAAAATTAAATCAGTTAAGAATGAGTGGCCGTTTGTTTTTTTTTCGTTTTCTTCATTCGCTCGTTTATTTTGTTTTAAAGTTCACAAGAATTATCACCGATTTTAACGAAAATATTTTTATACACATTTTTGTGTTATAAATTCTGAGACTGGCGGACAACTGTTCATTTCGGTTGACGTATTTTGAGGTTTACTAAAACTGCATTTAAATTTACGATCATTGAATGTTAGTTGTGTGGGCTTTTATTGCATTGTGACATAGCCAGCAACAGCGACCGTTTGTGTGAGAAGGAGGTATTTGTCAGAAGTGATAGAGTGTCCGTAACTAGTGTTGCCAACACCAGTCATTTTCTGGCAAGATCTAGCCTATGTTGTCTCCGAATTTCTACAAGCCGAAAAGCCAATTTTAAACAATTCCTTGAAGGAGGGTGGGAAAGTTTCTCTTTAGCTACTAAAGGTATCTCAAAAAAAGCACACATTTTCATCATTAGCATTACAAGATGGTCCCAATTTGCCATACAGAGCGCTTACAAATCGCTCTGAAGTGTCCTGTTTACTGGCCTCCTTGTTCGTGTGCTTTAACGCCTCTGATTACTTCTTATGGGGCTTTGTTTAGTCAACGGTTTATGGCGACAAATTGGCAACTTATGAAGAATTGAAAGCCAATTGACAGATTTATTGGAAAAAGTAGTAAAAAGTTGGACTGATCGAATGGACCATGCAACTCTTAGTCGCGGCGATCATAAGACGAAAACATATTTACAAAATAAATGCCATGAGATTATCAGATTGCAATAAAAAAATGCATGTCTGTATTACCACTCTAAATTTTCAAGCTCGAAAAAAATACCCTAATATACCTCAAAATTCAGAGATTGGAATCGACTGGACATGGCGGTTGAATAAGCAAAAAGGATTTAGACGATAACTAACACGAAAAAGCAGACAGGTTGAACCGAAACTTCGTTGGATACCAAGTGGAAAAAGGCCGACGTCTGTATAAATCATTTATTGAGCAGACCCACACCAAGGATATTATCTTACCCAGCCTAAGTATGCATAGGCGCGTTTACAGATTCTTGTTTTGTGGTAAGGCTTTTCCTTTTTAAGGACTTTTAAGTTTCAAGCGATTGAGTTTAAAAAAAATTAAAAATTTTATAGGGTAATCCATCTAGAGGAATTTTTTCAGAACCAAAAAAAATATAAAAAATCAAATCAAGTGTGGTATCTTTATTGGTAATTTGAAAGGACATTTTATGGCATTTTTTTTTTGAAAATAATTACCTTCAAATGTTGGCAACTGTATTATGGAAATGTGCGTGCGATGAGAAACGGGAAGATCCGCTGTTTTCGACCTAAATTCTGTTCAGTGATAAGACCCATTTCTGCCTCAACGGCAAAGTCAATAAAAGAGAAGAACAACAAGAAGAGGTTCAAGAGGTGCCATTATACCCAGAGAAAACCACGGTTTGGTGCGATCTTTATGCTACCTGAAATTAAAGCTCGTATTCTCGACGACACTTGGTTTCAACAGGACGGTGCCACTTGCCATACAGCTGCTCACACAATGGATCTATTGAGAGGTCATTTCGAAAAGCAGCTAATTTCACGTTTTGGACAGACATTTTTCTTTAGACATTTTTCTTTGGGGCTACATAAAGTCCAAAGTCTATGCTGACAAACCAGCTACGATTCAGGTCTTGGAAACCAACATTGCGCGTGTCATTAAAGCCATACCGGTCGAAATGCTCGAACGAGTCATCCAAAATTGGACCCTCAGAATGGAAGCCCTGAGGCGAAGTTGCGGCCAACATTTGAAGGATTTATATTCAAAAAATAAATGCCATAAAATGTGCTTTCAAATTACCAATAAAGATTCCGCACTTGATTTGAATTTTTATATTTTTTTTTGTTCCGAAAAAATACCTCTAGATGGAGCACCGTATATTTATTCCCACATAAGAAATACGATTTAAGGCTATTTTATACCCTACAACACATTTTAGTACAGAGTGTATGGTATGGTGACTTAGTGCTGATAATTGGTTATAAATGAAGTGCAGGTTGCCAATACGAACCGACTTGATGAAACTTTGCAGATTGTGCACTTTTAAGGGCCATTTTGGAATTGGTCCAAAACGGTTATGTTTTTGAAAACACCACACACAAAGGTCTCACCCAATTTGGGGTCCCACACCTCTCAAAGCCACAAATTAAATCCGATGAGGGTCAAAATTGGCACAGTGTATTGTACGAGGCATATATGTAATGCAGATGAATTTGCAGTATGTACATTGATCTATGTTTTCAAATAGGCCCCACACTAAGATCCCTCCCAATTCAAGGTCTTATCACTGTAGCAGTCACACATTTAATCTGATCGTGCTCAAATTTCGCATGGTTCGTTATGTGTGACCTATACTTAATTATGGTGAAAGTGAACTTTATCCAATCTTGCTCAAATTTAGCATATTGCATTGTAGTAGGCCGATAAGTAACCCTGGTGAAATTGGACATTATCATTCCATGGTTTGAATAACCTCCACGTCCTTGTTTTCTTATAGACCCACAACGGAGCCCCCACGGGTGCACTCATATTAAAGCTGATCGCTTTTGGTGTCGGTAATACGTTTGCTGGGTTTATATCGAGCTTTCTTAGAGATCGCACTATTAGAGTTGTTGTAGATGGGTTCTCATCCAACACACATAGGCTGACCGCAGGTGTACCACAGGGCTCTGTCCTTTCTCCCTCTTTATTTCTTATTGTCATTGACGATCTATTGGGTCAGACCGTGAATCCAATCTACTCTTTCGCAGATGATAGTAACCTCTGTCATTCATAGACTCGTAGGCCGAGTCTTCAACATATTGAAGACAAAAGGCGAATTATGGATGAAACACTTGGCCGGCATCTACTTTCCATTTCCGAATGGGGTCGAGTGAATAGAGTAGATTTTAATGCGCGTAAGACACAGTGCTGCTTGTTGTCTCACAAGCGATTCACTGACCCGACAATATCGTCAATTTCTATTGATGGTATAGATGTTGAACAATCAGAAGCTCTTGATGTTCTGGGCATGAAAATACAATGTGACGCTCGTTGGGCGAGACATGTATTCGATGTGTCGAAAGAAGCACTCAAGTGCATAGGCTTTTTAAAGCGGTGCAAGAAATATTTCACTCCTTCTGATCTTTTCAACATCTATACAACTTACATCAGGCCAAAGATGGAATACAACTGCCATATATGGGCAGATGCTCCAAAATCATTCTTGGAGCTACTTGACCGTGTTCAAAGGGGAGCGATGGTGCTGATAGGTGACAGTAGGGTATCCAACTCTATTGTTTCCCTTGAACATCGTCGGAATGTGGGTTGCGTGACGTTGTTCTATCGTTACTGTCATGGAGTGTGTTCATCAGACATCCTTCGCCTTATTCCTGACGTGAGGATGTTCGGCAGGAATACGCGACTTTCTAGGAATTCACACCCGTTTGTTTCGATTGGTTAGTTGACCGCACTCTACACTACAGATTAAATTCGTTTTTCGCTCGTACAGTCCGTATGTGGAATCGACTTCCGGCAAATGTATTTCCCACTAATTGCGACATCCAGAAGTTCAAGGCAAGCGTCAATAATCATTACTTCCTCTTTCCCCCCTCCGATCCATTACTTTCCACTCGCCAACGCAATGCACCGCATGTATAGGGTGCATCCTCTGCGTGTTGGTTATTTAAAAAAAATCGGTCCATGTCTTGTAGAGCACCCATACAAATGTTCTTCCCAAATAGAGGTTCGGAAACTTTACAAGTCACAATTTAATCCGACATATAAAATCACGCAATATTAACTCGTATTGGGGATACCCACTGCATACAAAGAAGCAGAAATCTAAGATCAACGATTATAAGTGCGCTATCCTTTAAGTATTTTAAACTATCTTTTGTGACTCTCGGTATCAACTTTTTAGCGCGGATGGTTTTAAAAGAGCAAAATTTAGTTATTTTCACCTACTTCAAAGTTCGAGCTCGAATTTTAGTTAGGGTACATGGAGGTTAAGTACGGTTTTAGATACATCTCCATTTTTTATCATTATGGTGGGATAACGATCTTGCATCGGATTAGCTTTTGTCTTTAAAATCATTATTTTTTTTATAAAATAATTTTCAATATCTGAAATATAGTTTAATGTAATTATGTTTATATACTCTGAATTTATGCGTATACGAGTATACACATATGTATATGTGACAGCGCATAGAGAAAGGGACCTAAGGGTACAAAAATCAATTTTCTTTTTTTGATGTGGACAACATCTGAGCATCGAATGAGACCGATCCAATGCCCCAAAAGTGTTTCCTCCCAGAGATATGCGCGTTTTATGAAAGTAAAGCGGACGATTTTAAGCGCAAATAGAAAGGGACCTAATATTTGAAATGACTCTCATGAACAAAACTGGTTTTTAATCTATGGCCCCTTTCTATTTTGCGCGTCACATATGGTTAGGTCTATTAAATCAACCTAATAACTAATTTCACTTTTAGGATTACGTTCACTTTTTTTTACGAGACTATAATTATTAATAATCTTAAATTGAAAATCTAAATATTTTTAGCATAACGCTTGGTCATAACTAGAATTAAAAGAAGATAAGTGAAGGAGGCCATAGCATTTTGGGCTCTTATAAAGCCATACTGAGTGGTGCTTAGAGGATTGCACCGGACGTAAATCCATAGGGTGGGCAAAATAAGGGATCCACAACACCAGGATCTCAGTCATGCAGTCCGTCGAACATCGGAAACTCGGCAAATCTTGTCTTTGACCAGTGGTACCTTTTTTGATTTAATTTTGTTGTTGGTTTGTGACGTTTTGGTATTGGCCATCAAACGAACACCACACGACTGAGTCATACCACGAGGGACATAAATACTGTTACAACATTGAACACATCCATTTCAATAGTAGAACTGAACATATCCCGTTAATGTCATATGGGTTTTGAAAGCTAACCTCAATAGCGTTAGTCTGTAAAGGGATTTTAAAATTGTTTCAACTTTCATCATGGAGTGGTCCGATAATGAGAACCGTATCGCTGCAATAGCGCTTTTCAGCTGGAAATGAAAAAAAAACGATATTTTCAAAACGCTCTGGCCACTAGGGATTAGCAGCATGTTCGTCTACCGATGCATAAAACTGTTTGCGGAGACTGGAGATGTAAAAGACCGCCACCGGTCCGCCGCCCACGCTCTGTTCGAACACCGCATGTCATTAAAGCCGTTAAATCAAGAATTTACAGAAATCCGCTCCGAAAACAGAAAATCATGGCCCGTGAGATAAATAACACGCAAACGCCCATGAGTCGAATCATTCCAAAAGACTTGGGACTTGACGTACCGGACATTTATTGACAGCAGCTTTAAAATAAAATAGGATTGAAAAATGCAAACGTCTTTTGGTGAAGCACGCTGATAACTTGCACCGAATAATTTTGTTCACCGATGAAAAAATTTTTATCGTTTAGGAAAACTTTAACAAGCAAAATGATAGAGTGTATGCGCGATCATCTAAGGAAGCATCTGAACTGATCCCAAGGGTGGATAAGGGTCATCACCCAGCTTCAGTCATGGTTTGGTGGGGTGTCTCTTACGATGGGTTCACTGACCCGCATTTCTGCGAACAAGGAGTCAAAACATTGGCCAAAGTTTACCAAGAAACCGTTTTGGAAGCTGTTGTGAAGCCTCTTAACAATTCCCTGTTCAAAAACCAGCCATGCAGGATTCTGCGCCTGTCCATTTCCAGTAGGATTCTGCGCCTGCCCATAAGGCTAAAACGTCCCAGGCCTGGCTTCGAGACAATTTGCCAGCGTTCATTTTCTCTGAAGAATGGCCCTCAGGCAGTCCAGATTTGAACTCATTGGATTACAAATTGTGGGCGGTTTTAGAGGACAACGTTTGTCTCAATAGATACCCCAACATTGGATCGAGCTGGATCGTGCTTTGGTTCGAGCTGTGGCCAATTTTTCAATGGACGAGGTTCGTGCAGCTATTGACGATTGGCCAGTGCGACTTAAGGCGTGTGTTAAGGCAAAAGGCGGACATTTCGAATAAGTAGATTCTTTTTGGATACAATATACATCAATAAATATGTGGCGTGCAAAATAGAAAGGGACCTAAGGCTAAAAACCAGCTTTCTTCAGGAGAGCCATTTTAAAGATTTAAATACGTGTATCTTTGGTGTACCATCACTTTCATAAAACGCGCAAATCTCTGGGAGGGAACACTTTTGGGGCATGGGATCGGTCTCATTCGATACTCAGATGTTGTCCACATCAAAAAAAAGTGAAAATTGATTTTTTTTTACCCTTAGGTCCCTTTCTCTGCGCTGTCACATATGTATATTAAAAAATATTTGGTCCAAAAATATTCAGTACTTTTATTTTACAGCAGCAAAAAACTTGTGTAAGAGTATTTATGTCCCTACTAAGTAGAATAGGCAATTTCGCCGGTTTCTGATTTTCAACAACAAAAATCTCACACGCGAATTGTAACAAAGTAGTGTAGGGTGTCCCACAGTCATTTAAAAATGCTTCAAATGTATTTGCTTGAATTTTATATAGGATGTTTGGTGGTAGATCGCTATAACTTGAAGCGGAAAAATGTCATACAGTCCTTTATCTTTTCAAATTATTGCCCTGTATTGATGATGGTTGGTACTACCAACAAATGACAACACACTTACGCACCGATGATGGTGTTGAGGACCTTAATGTAAAAGTTTAGTGTAGTGATTTTTGCTGCTGTAGTGCTCGATCTTAAATGCATTCAAGCCTTTAGTTTACGAAAAACACACCCAAAACGCCACAAGAGAAAAAAAAACCAACAACGAAAAACGCCTTCCCCGATAACATCAAAATTTCGAATGGTTGTTTTTTTTCTCCGCTGTTAACAAACAAAAAAATAAACATTTTGGTTTTAGATTTTTGGTAATTTTATTGTTAACGCATTTTATTACTTCATTTGTTTTGAGCATAGGTTTTGAGCTAAGCGTCTGTGTTGTGCTAGAAATTGTGCCTGGAAGCAAATTATGAACTGTTATCACATATGGGCTTACAAGAACCTACCAGCAAAATATGGCCTAATCTAAAAAAAGGATCTCTAGCAAACAAAAACACACACACATAGTCATAGACACAAAATCCTGTTATTCCAGGATCATGGTCAGCCATACCTACGTCGCTTTTGTTCTCTCTGCAGGGATAACAATACGAATCGCATCGACGAACGAGAGGGCAGGGAAAAAATAATGTCGTTTTGTTATTTTATCACCTACTGTCAGTTTTATTGGTTTTATGGTTTCTCCCTCCCTCCCTTGATAACTACCAACAGTGGCTACAAGTGTGTCTGTCTGTCTGCCCGTTACTAACTAACCTTAGATGGAAAGATTTTGATTTAGATTTTTTTTTTGGTAGTTTATGGCTTCCTCTTCTCATCCCCGATTTCAGTAGAAAAATCCCGTTTTAATTTGTTGCTCAATTCGTTCGAATTTTTTTCACTTCCACTAAAAAACTTTCTGGTAGTTTTCTGTTTCTCGTTTTTGGTTCAGGATCACTCACCATCATCATTGTCACGTCTCACGTACGAGATCGAACAACATTCTGTGGATTGTTCGCATTGTTTTGATTCGAAAAGTGAGAGTGTTTTGTAACATTGCCTAACCTAAAGATTAGATTGGGATGTGGATATGAGAGTTCCTCCTCCGTATTTTTTTAGTTGGAAGGTTAGAATTTATGAAATTTCGATAACGATCTACTTACAAATGTCTGAAAATTAAAACATTTTTCATTCATGATTACTGTCTGGAGAAAGAGGAACATCCAAACCAGATCAATCGAGTTAGTGGCATATCGATGAACGGAAAGGAAGTATTTGTAATGCATGCAATCTAAAGTATTTTTGAAGAGGGATTTATGGGATGCTTACTATGGGCGTCATACTATTGTCCCCAACGAAATTATTTATTATAATTTCCATACCTCATCGTGTTTATTTAGACTAGGCCCAGCCTTAACACAAACGAAGGAGGTGAAAATAGTTCTCTATCTGAGCACTAAGAAACCCATGTCTATGTACAGCGTAGAGGGCAGATACAGGGTGGTTTAACTAAACGCAATATGTGACAGCGCATAGAGAAAGGGACCTAAGGGTAAAAAAATCAATTTTCACTTTTTTTTTAATGTGGACAACATCGAATGAGACCGATCCCATCCCGCAAAAGTGTTCCCTCCCAGAGATATGCTCGTTTTATGAAAGTGATGGTACACCAAAGTTACACGTAGTTAAATCTTTAAAATGGCTCTCCTGAACAAAACTGGTTTTTACCCTTAGGTCCCTTTCTATTTTGCGCGTCACATATGTAACAGCTCATAGAGAAAGGGAACTAAGGGTAAAAATATCAATTTTCACTTTTTTTTATGTGGACAACATCTGAGCATCGAATGAGACCGATCCCATGCCCCAAAAGTGTTCCCTCCCAGAGATATGCTCGTTTTATGAAAGTGATGGTACACCAAAGTTACGCGTAGTTAAATCTTTAAAATGGCTCTCCTGAACAAAACTGGGTTTTACCCTTAGGTCCCTTTCTATTTTGCGCGTCACATATGTTCATTTTAAATCGATTAACCGAATGCATTTCATCTAAAGTATATTTGAGTAGGGATTTATGGAATGCTTTCAAAAGGAAAAAAAGGGCTAATACTGTTGCCCCCAAGATGGGATCTGAAACCGAACTTATTTATTATCATTTCAATACCTAGTGTTTATTTAGAATTGTCTTAATTTGTTTTTATTATGATAGAAGCATCAATGACAATTATGTGTGGAACAAAATATCGGCAAAATGCTAGCCACGGCTTCAGTGGCATACATCTATTTAATGTTCCATATTTTTAATGACTCTAAGACATAATAAATGTTCGATGTTGTTAATGTGCCGAATTATCTCATCCTTAAGCTCTTGAGTACTTCATGGCCCATTGACGTACACAATTTCTTTTAAATGTCCCCAAAGTCAATAGTGTCAAATCACTTGATTGTGGCAGCCAATAATAACACGGCCATTGCATTTCAAAAATATCCGTTGTTTCGTAGGCTGTGTGTCACGTTACGCCATTCTGCTGGAACCACAGGTCCATATCCTGAATTTCTGGCCACAAGAAGTCCGCTATCATCTTACTTGCCGACCTCATTTTTAAAGAAGTACGGCCCCAGTCCATAAACATATACCCCAGCCCATGAACATATTATAATTGCCGTGGCCATATAGTAACCATATTTTTTTCTGCGTGTACTCATTAAACCTATTAAATGGTGTTCCACTATTAAATGACAAAAGTTCAACCTTCCCAATAAAACCAAAACTTTGCAACTTTTTTTGAAGCGGATGCAAATTTAAAATTTTAAATGGCCCACTCTATATGTGGGGGTAATTGACACCAACGCCTCTTAGAACTTATCTTGCTTAAACTTGAACATCTGAAAAAACACATTTATTTAGACTTGAGGTGATACGAGTAAGTTGGTATCAGATGTGTTACCCAGGTATGTAAGATTGGACTAAATCGACCGATGGTTTCATAAGGTCCTGTCACTCTAGAAGCTGTGTTATAAATACTATCTGGTTAATATGTCGTGGCACAACAGTTGTCTGTTTTTCTGTGATGACCTGAAATTACGATGAAAATCAATCCGTTAAGTTTTTCAAAAGGAGTACTATCACTTCCATTTGCATCCTCCAAAGATCACTTTTATTAGGACCATCATATTACTTGGTTGCTCTTGAAACTTGTTTTTTCACAAAGCTCCTCTGTGATTCCCATAAAGCCTGGTATATAAATATTTAATCAAAATTACAAAAACTCAACTTCGACATACATACGTACTATGAAAATCATTAACATTTTCGCATAACATATTTAGTTCTAAAAATACCTTTAAAATTACAAAAGTAGATCATAATTTATTTTTATTCATCATTAGCTCTATCTACTTCGTCCCTTCTGCAACCTTGTAAAGTCAGTTAATCTATCTTAATACGCTGCATTTAAAGTTCATTGAAAATTGTTCACAAAAGCAAGGGATAAAATTGATTTCAATCATGAGTGCATCCTCTGCTACCCTTCAATAATCCACGAATGCATCCATGCATGTGTCCATCTGCCGAAAAGACTCTCTGCTATTAACGCAAAACAAAGTTTCTTCCCCCCGGGTTTTTTTATTCGTCTCGATTTGAAATGCAACGTCAAGTTGCAAGTAGTGCATTTCTTAAATTGATTTGTGCAATTAATTGGAAAAACCAAATCACACAAAAACCATACAAAAGCCCCAACGAACGAAGGAACATTCATTCGATCGATGGATCGCTCGATCGATCGGTGGTTCGCACAAACAAACGTTCGATCCATGCGATACGTCGTAAACAACAACAACAAATTCCAAGCAAACTAAAAATATTTCGAAAATTTACTTATGCTGTTTAAACGGCGCGGCGGCAGCATCATCTACGAGTAGCCACTGTCTGCTGCATATGCTGCATGTTGCATGCCGCCATAACAATTGTTTTGTTGCACGCTGACGTACAAGTGTCCAAGTGTTGTTCAAGTACACAAACCCTGCCGATATGAGAGCAAAAGTTGGTCTTAAATTTTAAACGTCGTATGGCCTGGTGTACCATATTTTGGTACAATGTTCAATCTATACTTGTAAAGGATCATAGAGTTTGAAATGATAGGCATTTAAAACTTTGGAAATTTAAAGCCACAACTGGTGAGGCAACTCTTCGAAATATGTTGCAAAAGCATATTTGGCTTATAGAAACTTATTTCCTTATTAAAAGAACAACAGCCCGCAGAATCATATATTTGAGGACTAAACCCATCATTCGAAGCACTTTTTCCACTCCGATTGAGACACCTCCAAAACATGATTTTTGAACGCTTCAACAGCTGCTTCGGGCGATGAAAAACGTTGACCACGCATTTTTTTCTTGATGCTGGGGAATAAGAAGAAGTCATTGGGTGCCAAATCAGGGCTGTACGAAGGATGGGCCATCAATTCAAATAGCTCATCATTCAAGCTGGTGTGTCAGAGCTCGCATTGTCGTGATGCAAAATGATCATCCGTCTTCTCTTATTATCTTTTCTCATTTCTTCGAGCACTGTTGGCAAACAGATGGTTGTAAACCACTCAGAATTAACCGTCGTACGTTTCACTAAAGGCACTGTGGTAACATGGCCGGTTATACCGAAAAAACGCAATCATTTGCTTCGTAGTACTTCTTCCACGAAAAACTTTTGTTGGATTTGGCTCGACGTAAAAGACCCATACGGTCGATTGCGGTTTTGTTTCGGGTTCATAAGCATAGATCGATGATTCGTCACCTGTGACAATGTTATACACAGCCTTTGAGCTACCGCAGTTATACTTTTTAAACAACTCTTTGCACCAAGCCTTTTTTGAGCATTCGTCAAATTGTGAGGGATCCAACGAGAAAAAAAAAATTTTCACCGCCAAATGAACATGCAATATCTTCTTGATGCTTGTCATACTAATGCCCAAGGCTGCCTCAATCTCAGGGTATGTCACATGTCGGTCTTACCTAATCAGTTCGCGCACAGCATCGATGGTTTCTGGCAAAGTGACCGAAGTTGGATGTCCTTCACGAAATTCATACTGGAGCGAACGGCGTCCAAGACTAAACTCTTGGTATCAGCGATTAACAGTGGTTTTTGATGTTGCTTCATCGCCATAGGTCGAAACAAGTTGATTTAAACACTTTTGTTCCACTTTTTGACTGAGATGAATTTTTCAACAAACTGTAAACAAAACAATTTGCCCTCAATGACAAAACGCTCTGAGTGAAGCTATGCTAAAAAATGTCAAAGTTTCCAATGGAAGTTCCAGTTTTCATCTGGAAACACTAGTATAGTCTGGACCCGAAATATATATAGCAACCCTGGTATTGTATATCCTCATTCGCTTATAAAATAAAAAGCCTAAAACACATAATTTTGTATTGAAGTCTAAAATAATTTGTATAGGGGGATCCATGTAGAGGCATTCAGAACAAAAAAAATATATAAAAATTCAAATTAAGTGTGGAATTGTTATTGGCTAGTTGAAAGGACATATTACGGCATTTATTTTTTGAATATAATTTTCTTCAAATGTTGGCCGCAGCTACGCTTCTGGGTTTCAATTCTTAGGGTCCAATTTTGGATGACTCGTTTGAGCACTTCGACCTGTATCCTTAAGGACACGCGTAATGTTGGCTTCCAAAATCTGAATCGTAGCTGGTTTTTCAGCATAGACTTTAGACTTTACGTAATATCTACTCGATCTAGGCGGCCAACTCACCTGTCCAAAACGTGAAGTTAGCTTCTTTTCGAAATGACCTCTTAATAAGTAGATCCATTGTTTGAGCAGCTGTATGGCAAGTGGCACCGTCCTGTTGAAACCAAGTGTCGTCAAGATTACGGGCTTCAATTTTAGGTAGCATAAAGATCGATATAATGACGCGATAGCGAGTTACGTTCGGTTAATTTTTGAAAACATATGCACCGATGATTTCACCAGCTTATAAACCGTGGTTTTCTCTGGGTATAATGGCACCTCTTCAACCTCTCGTTGTTGCTCTTCAGCCCAAATGCGGCAATTTTGTTAATTGACTTTGCCGTTGAGCCAGAAATGGACCTTATCACTGAACAAAATTTTGGTCATAAGCAGCGGATCTCATTTCCATAATACAGGAAGGTAATTATTTTCAAAAAATGAAGGCCATAAAATGTTCTTTCAAATCACCAATAAAGATTGCACACTTGATTTGAATTTCTAAATTTTTTTTTTGTTCTGAAAAAATACCTCTTGATGGATAATAATTGACCGCCAAATTTGAGGCTGCAATCTGAAGTTTACGACAGATCTCGTTAACTTATAGGCAGGTCTTTCTGATTTCAGAACCTGCAGCACTAGAAGGCACATAGTTCAGCCGAATCTGAGCACACTTTGTCTAGGAAATTTCCAGCGGCCAATAACAAACTCTGGTGAATGAATCTAGACCATTAAGGCCCTTGTTTGCATCCGATCTTGCTCCAATTTTGCGTAGTACATTATGAAATTACACTTCTGATAAAACTTAACCTAATCAGCGCAATTTTATGTATAGCCCTTTTATTTGGGTTCCTACTACTCCACAAACTACTTGGTTTGTACTTCAGATCTTGATCAAATTTTGTATAGTACACTATGGAAGATCTACTTAATAATCCAACGTCGTGAAATTCAACCGAATGGGTCCATGGTTTCATTTTGTCCACATAATGATCTCCTTTTCAATTTGAGGCACTTAAATTTATGATAGTGCACTGTCATTGTATTACCAACCGTTGTAGCGCTAGATGCCCAAGTCACACGGCTTGCAGCTGGCTGGGAGCCGCCGCCTTTAATTTTGTTTCTACGTCAAGCCACTGCCGAATGCACCAGCTTTTCACTGCTCATAATTTGCTGCCGTTATAATCACCTTATCTGATGTTTAATGACACAAATCAGTCAAATTATAGAAGGTTTTTTGAAGATTTGGTCCAATTCAGGGCTAGGCCTGTCTCTAGGGGAATTAAGAATCAGTTTCCAGTTTCCAGACTTATTTAAATATGCACTTTTTTTTAAGATTTGCCGAAATTTCAGACCTGATCCACGTCCCAAAAAGTGGACCCTAAGAACACGGATATAAAAAAAGAAAACAATTATATTTTGCTATGAATCTTAATAAGCCATTGACTGGGCAATTTGGCTAAATTAGAGGGTGAAAAAATAGATCGAGATGAGGTGTGCTGTAATAGATCTATAACCGACCATCTAGCCTTCACGGAAAAGTGCATCTGGATTAGAGGTCCTAATACTAAACGGGATACATTTTTCATCAGATCTTGTTCAAATTATGCAAAAAAAAACGCCATTAGCCGACATTCTGGTTTTAGCCTTGTGCCCAATCATAAGTGAAACAATTGTCTCCATTGCTGAATGCATTATAAATATAGCTATAAAATAAATTGCTACGAATTGAGTTTTGTTGTTGGTACTTATATGTCCATGTTTAAAAAGGTCATATTTTCGGACATAGAGTCCATCATCCTAATTTAGCCAACGGCAAAAATAATTTTATTTTTGGCTTCGTAAGAAAATTTTAAGGTTTTCAAAGTCATTTGTCCAATTAAATTAAAAGCTATTTTTTGGACCCTCAGACAATATACTTGTATACTGAAACTATATCAAAAAATGAGCCCAAATGATCCAAATCGGTGCAAATTGATGCTTTGCGTAACATTTATCCTACATGGCTCCACACAGAAATAATCCAAAGAATTCAAATCATAGCTTCGTGGCGGCCAATTGACATCACAATTTCGGGTGAATATTCGATTGTTATTTGAAAGGTCGATGGTTTCGTTGGCTGTTTGAAACCAAATGCCGTCCATGTCATTCTCTTGAATTTTTGGAAACAAAAATTGAGCATGGCGTTACCGTTGACGGTAATGTCGGCTCCTTGCTTATTTTCGAAGAAAAATTGCCCAATAATGCAGCGTGTGGGTGCTGGTTTCAGCTTTTTTTAAAAACCAACTGTCGGATTTGAACACAAAAACCGAAATGTTGGATTTTCGGTTTTGGTCACTCAATGAATTACTGAAATTATAATCATGACCGGTATCACCGTAAAATTCTTGTTATGTATTTATAACTGATTTTTTTTTACAATTTTAACACATTTGATAGGCCTGAAACAAACAGTGATGAAATGGCAAACCTCACTGAATACACGTTTTCCTACTCCATGCTATTGGTAACTTTGACCTTTATCTGTAAAAAAATAATCTAAACGCCTTTTTGGGGATCAGAGTATATATCGGGTGATCAGTCTACAGATATTTTTTTCAAAACAAAAATTCAAATCAAGTGTGGAACCTTTGTTGTTCATTCGAAAGGAAATTTTATGCCATTTATTTTTTAAATATAGTTTCCTTCAAATGTTAACCGCGGATAAGTCTCAGCGTGTCTTTTCGGAAGGTCCAATTTTTGATGACTCGTTCGACTATTTCAACCGGTCTGGCGTTCATGACACGCGTAACTTTGGCTTCGAAACCTGAACCTTAACTGGTTTGTTAGCGTAGACTTTGGACTTTACGTGGCCCCAAAGAAAAAGTATAAACTCGTGATATCACACGTTCTAGGCGGCCAACTCACCGGTCAAATACGTGAAATAAGCTGATTTTTGAAATGACCTCTCGATAAATCCATTGTTTGAGCAGCTGGCACCGTTCTGTTGAAACCAAATATCGTCAAGATTACGGGCTTCAATTTCAGCTAGCAAAAAGTCCGATATCAAGGCGCGATAGCGAGCACCATTCACGGTTTCGTGCCGGCCATCATCATTTTTGAAAAAATATGGACAAATGATTCCACCAGCCCATTAACTGCACCAAACCATGGTTTTCTCTGGATGAATTGACAGCTCTTGATCCTGTTATTGTTGCTCTTCGTCCCAAATGCGGCAATTTTGCTTGTTTACACACCCATTGAGCCAGAAATGGGACTCATCGCTGATCAAAATTTGGCTCGAAAACGTTGGATGTGTTTGGAACTTTTTAAGATCCCATAGAGCGAAGCGATGGGAACGTCGGGCGGCTTCAGTTCTTGCACAAGCTATATTTTGTACGCTTTCAATTTAAGTTTTTGACGTAAAATGCGCCAAGTCGTTCCATACGTCAGCCCGAGTTGCTGCGAACGGCGTCGAATCGACTCTCCACGGTCTTGGTGTACACTCTCAGCTACGGCCGCTCCATTTTCTTCACTGCGTGCTGGACGTGGTCTATTCGGTCGAATATTATCCCATAATGAATGCTGGGTCTCAAGATGGGTGATGGTGTTGCGAATAGTACGTTCAGCAGGCCAATTATGTTGACCATAAGTGAAACAAAGTGCACGAAACACATTCCTCACAGAACGTGAATTTTCGTAATAAAGTTGAACGATTTGTAAACGTTGTTCAGGCGTAAGTCTCTTCATGATGAAATGCCAAACAATACTAAACAAAAATAACATGACTGCATGACACGACTCACACGTGATCTGTCAAAAAAGGGCTATTGAAAAAGGTATCTCTACTTGTATCACCCTTTATAAAAATTTTAAATTTGAATAGTTTCTAAAAATGTACTGATACTTTTTTAAATTTCTGGTTTACTGGAAACGTTGAACTTTGTCATTTAATAATGGACATTTTACCCTAGTCCCCCCTGACCTCCAATCCGAAAATTTTCAAACCCCTGCCATTTCGCCTCCTTGCATTTTCGGGCGTGGTCGTAGATGGACATATTTTCATGAAATGAGCCAAGAAATACGCTAGTAAGATATGTCCAGTCAAGAATAAATAAATCTGTATATGATAATTATCTAATCGCCTTTTTGTGGATCGGAATATATATATTTTTTAGAAAACGGTAGGCCATTTTGTCCATCTTTTCGTCTGCTGCAATCACTATAGCGGCCAAACAAACTAATGTAAGACTCTCGAACCATGTTGTCCACAAATGATCAAAATCTTCTCCGGGACTAGACCATTTCTATAAATGTAAAATATCATATCACATTACCTTGGGACGTTATCTCTCACTCCTACATAATGCAAAGTGTTGCATCCGCAGACCATGCCAATCACAACACCCTTTACCACCAGCACGGTTGTCGTCATCGCCGTGGTCTGCAACAACATTGCATCCGTACAAAGTTCGTTACTCGTAATAACAAAATTTGTTAGTGTTGCTGCAATAGATTTTACACGATCACGGAACGAACAACAACATTTGCGGGTCGAACAGTTGTTGGTGTTACAACAAAACAATCGGTTAAGCATCTGTTGTTGATGCCGCTGCTGTCTGTCTGTCGTTGTTGATGATGTTGCTGCTGTTGCGATTACAACTAAAAGCATTAGATTTGTGGCACACACGACAAACCAAGCGTGCGACTGCAATTTCCCCCCCGTATTAAACGTACATGCGGTGCGCGGTGTCTGTCTGGATACCTCTCAGCCCGCCAGTGCAACCAAGTGACAAGTGGTCGTCGCATACGACGACGGGTGACTACTCGCTCGAACTCGTACTTCGTTTTGTGATTTGTCGATTACCTACGCGAGTACGAGTACAAAGTGTAGCCGATCGTATGTGACCGTTTCGGTGTTTGCGTTCGCTCCAAGAGCCAAGGAACCAGTTTGACAAAGGCTCTGGCGACCTTTGTTTGCTGCAGATCGGACAGTGAACATCCGCATCATCAGCACATCGGCACAAGTGTGGCGATTTTGTTGCAAGCCTTTGTGTTAACCTAAGTACGCCGTGGTAGCCCATCGAATGCAGCCGCTGTTCTTTTTTTATTCACTTTATTTTTTGTCTACGCTTTGATCGGTTGCAGTTGCTCTTGTTGCAGATTTAACACGTTTTCGTTGCATTTTTAAAAAGCAAAAGGTGCAAGAATATTAATTAATAATTCTGATCACAAGTTGTAACTCTGTGTCGGCGTAGTTTGTTTGGCTACGGTTTGGCATGCGAATTATTTGTTAAATACCAGACGGACAAGCTCTCTGGTCGGTCGTTGTCGGCGGGTTTCTCGCCAGCCAGTTGCGATTGGGTTGCTTTCATAAAAGCACAGCACCCAATCGGACGGTTTGGTTTCAAATGTCTAAATGTAACGCTTTGGAATTTATTAAATCCCCGAGATAAGCTCATATAAAGGCATGTTTCTGTTTGCAGATGGAATGGGTGAATATTCCGGCAGAGATGTACGAGAATGACTGGAAGGTCTATCATCGTTCATGTTGAGTCCGCTTGGTTATGTCGAGAAGGTTGTAGAAGGCATACATATGTGGGTATTTGAGTGCTTCTTATTTCGATCTATGAAACCGAAGTTGGAACAAATAAAAATTCAGTTTCTTTGTGAGTTTCTTTGTATTCGTCTCTGGAGATATAATAAAATCCTGCGTTGCGGACGTTACATTACTAAACACAGAGAACAGATTTTGTTGCCTCAATCAAATCTTCTTCCAACCAATTGATTAAGGTTACAGGCACATCGAGTAGTCCATCAGTACAACCGAATGTTAGTTGATGTTCTGTAATTTTCAGTTATTTCAACTGTAGTGTCGGTGCAACATACCAAGTATCCGAACCTTAAGAGGAACATTTTTTAACTAAAAATCCACATACCACATTTGTTCAACGAAAAAGATTAAAATTTTAGTCAGAGGCAAAAAACTGTTTGCTTATACATTGGAAGTACTTGAAGTACTCATAGGAAGTGTCATGACGAGGACAAGATAGAACAGATGGTGGATCATTTTTACTGGAAATTTGTTTAATTAAACGTTTGGCTCAAAGTCATTAATAACCGAATTATTTATTTAAGAAATAATACCACAACCCGTTTTTGGTTATGATGTATCTAAGCTTCGCACGATCTTGGAAGTCATGTCACAGGGTCACGACGCGACATGCCACATGCCCTCACCAAAATTTTCCTTCAATAAATTGATTGTTTCGATGGCTGTATCGCATGTAGCGCCGTCTTGATGGAACCCAATGTCGTCAATCTTACGGACTTCAATGACAGGTAGCAAAAATTCCGATATCAAGGCCCAATAGCGAGCACCATTCACGGTAACGTTTTGACCATCATTATTTTTGAAAAAACATGGACCGATAATTGCTCTTTAGCCCAAATGCAGCAATTTTGTGCCAGAATTGGATCTCATCACTGAACAAAATTTTGGTCGAAAACAGCGGATCTTTCCTTTTCTTACCGAACGCTTATTTCCATAATACACACGCCGAGAAAAGATATGGTTACTATATGGTCACGGCAGCAATAGTATGTTCTCTACAATAAAAGCATGTTCGTCGCAACCATAGTATTGTTTTCTGAATTTTATTTTGACAACAGTATGATTGCTGCAATATTAATACTGTTGAAAAGTAGCAATAGTATTATTGCTAATTTTGAAATTAAAACATGGTTGTAACAACTATATGAACATTATTGGTGCGACAAAAGTATTGTTGTTAAAGATTTACGTTAGAAATAATATGATTACGGCAATCATACCGTATGGTTGAGATCATGAACAAAGCATAACAGGTTTTAAAGACTATGCATCTATGTATATGTGTAATGCATACATACACACACACACTATACAGTGCATGGTTGTTGTCCATTATAAAAAAAACAACAGTCGGAAGGCAGTGTAAGGGGTTTTTATTGTGCTAACTTTGATCGGTGGATCACTCTACAGCCGATTGGTTCTCGTTTGTTTAAAATCTGCCTGCACATATAGCCATTGATCATGGTTAAATCACATTCATCACTTGGAGTCTATGGATGGTAAAGAAGCATCCCCCCCTGCAGTCACCACTGCGTGCAACTAAAAATGTTTTCGACTGCCTCTTGTGAATATATTTTTGTTTCTTTAATAAAGTGTTCAAAAGAAACAATGTCTCAAATCAGGCTACGAAATTTGGGATCATAGTATGGTTAAGTGGAATCATATTATAGTTGTAGGGATCATAACTTGGTTGCGTGTGAATCATACTATGGTTGTATGTAAAAGATAACCATATTATTAGATTATGAGATCATAATATGGTTTTTGAGATCATAGTATGGTTGTGTGTAATTCATACTATTGTTGTGAGGATCATAATGTTGTTGTGCTACCACCATATACCCAACAATAGTGTGATCCTCTTCGAATATTGTCACTACAACCATACTATTTTTCTGCGTGCAGTTGCCTACATTTGAGAGAAATTAAATTCAAAAAATAAATGCATAAAATGTGCTTTCGAATGAACAATAAAGATTGCACACTTGATTTCAATTTTTATATTTTTTTATTGATCACCCGATATTTTAAAGTAAAACAACATTTCTGCCGAATGTGCCGTTGCGGACGTTACAAAAGCGGAAGTAGAATTGGATTTTGCATCTTTTTTCGCAAATTTTACGTAGTTACCAAAAAAAATCGAAATTCATAAAAAAGAGAAATATTTAAGGATATCAAAATAACTGCAATGATTTGTGCAAAAAATTTCTTGGTTCGCCCAAAAATTTAAATTTTGTCTGTTGCGGACATAAGACTTTTTCCTAATGCTACACTTTGGTGACAAACAATTATAATTTTGGGCCACTTCTTTTTTTGGTACCTCCACACAAAAATGAATCTGTTGCAGTGCAGATTAGAACCAACATACCTCATTATCTAATTGAAGAAATTCTCTAAAATTGTGAATCGAAATATTTTTATAACATTTACGTACGCGCGAACGAAAAGAGTAGTAGTCAATAATTAATATGACGCTTCTTGGCCGGAAGGAATATGTTTTGTTGGGGCAATATAAAAACATTGGACTGATTTGTTCCAATTTCACCAGAAATAATTATGGCGTCAAATGAACGCGCTATGCTTCATTTGAGGTACATCGAATTTAAAATGTACCATATGTAGAGACAAGACTTTAAATCAGAAAGATCTTTTGTACGGGGCTTTATTAAAAGATGAACTAATATGGTCGAGCCTTAGTACACTCAGAGGAAAACCACGGTCTTTTTAAACCACGGCAATAATAATATGTTCTCCGCAATAAAAGTATGTTCTTCGCTACCATAGTATTGTTTACTGAATATAAATTTGGTAATAGTATGATTGCCGCAATACTAATATTGATAAAATGTAATAATAGTATTATTGCCAAATTTAAAAATGAAAATAAGGTTGTAGCAACAATATAAATATGGTTGGTGCGACAAAAGCATTGTTTTTTTAGTTTTATGCTAACAATAATATGATTAAGGCAATCATACTGTATCATTGTAATTTTTCTTCATTTAAATATGCTTTTTAGAACAATGCTATTGTTACGGATCTAATGCAATAATAGCACTTTTTATAGGGAAATTAAAATGTTTCAAACAAACTGCTTTGGCTCTGTTTTACTGAAATATTTTTAAAAAAAACGCTTAAGTTTTTTAAACTGTTTTTTTTTTGTACTGTTAAATAAATTACTCTTTTGTTTTGAGTTTAATGTATTTTTAAATAATTTTCATAATTTAAATCTTTTTGTGACAATTTAACGCAATTCTAATATAAATTTTGTGATCATAGTTTAATTGTATGTTATTATGCTGTATAATAACATGGTTGTGGAGATCATAGTATGGTTGTGTGTGAATCATACTATTGTAGTGAGAATCGTAGTATGGTTGTATTTGAATCATATTATTGTTGTGAGAGTCATAATATTGTTGTTCCACAGTCATAGACCCAACAATAGTATGGTGCTCTTCGAGTATTATTTTCCCAACCATACGTTTTTCCTACGTGTAAGAATGGATATAAGTCACTCATAACACACTTCGCACAATCGGATTTAATTTGTGACTCTTAAAACGTCTTAAACTTACACAGGAAGAACCTTTGTGAGGAAGTCATTTGAAAACATAGACATATTAGGTCAACTTAACCAGGGTAAGATATTGTTTGCTTATAAGACATTATATGAAATTATGTCAGATTCGGAGTAATTCATGGCTTCTTTAGTGAAAGGAGCTCAAATGGATAGGGCAGATTTTGTATGGAGGTTATTCTAAACAATGGACTTTGGATACGATTCAGTTTCACGAGATTAATTTATTATTTTTTTATTAGTGGCTAGCCATGTCCCTCTAACTGGTAAAGGCGCTATTTAGTCTAAATAAAAAATGGAGTCATCTATCTTACCAGATTTTATGTTTAAATGTTGTAGAACAGTTGGTATTAATGTAGGGCAAATCGGGCAAAAGAGTAACTGCTTTCCTCCGAAGGTCTTGAACAAGCTGATGGAAACTGCACTCGCAATTGAATTCTGTGACTTTCAAAGATAAACAACTTTTGTATCTTACTTTATTTGATTCTAAACAATTGTTACGAGTTTTAAATTCTATTTATAAAACTTTCTTTAAATCCGAATTTTGGACATTGTTGCTTGGGGTCTTATGATGGAAAAGTGGCGCTCACCGAAACTACCATTACCCCTTCTTGTAACTACGAGGGTTGCTATTTATATTTTAGGTCCTGACAATGCTAGTGTTTCCAGATGCAAACTGGAACTTCCATTGTAAACTTTGACATTTTTTAGCATAACTTCACTCAGAACCTTTTGTCATTTGAGGTCAAATTGTTTTATTTACAGGGTGTTGAAAAATGCACCTCAGTCAAAAATGGAATTATCCCGTGAAAATTTTCGTGCGATGATTTTTTACGATTTCCAGCATGGGTTATCGAGACAAGAGTGTTTAAATCAAATTGTTTCGACTTTTAGCGATGAAGCACCATTAAAAACCACTGTTAATCGCTGGTACCAAGAGGCTGGTATACTGATCTTTAAGAAGAATATTTTGAAAGACAAGAAAACCATTTCCAATTATAAATTATTGTGTTTTTATTGCCGGACCCGAAATATAAATAGCAACCTTCGTAATAGTCTTTCCGACTGCTCTTTGCACAAATTTTACAACTTTTTTTGTACTACGAGGGCTGCTATATAATGCGAATATTTATCATAAAAATGGTTTTATTGTTTTTTAAAGCATCTTTTAGCATGATTTATACACTTTTGCATGCGCTAAAACCAATTGTCGAAGCACTTTTTCCACTCCGAATAAGACACCTCCAAAACATTGTTTTTGAACGCTTCAACAGCTGCTTCAGGCGATGAAAAACGTTGACCACACATTTTTTTCTTGATGTGCGCGAATAAATAGAAGTCATTGGGTGCCAAGTCAGGGCTGTACGGCGCATGACCCATCAATTCGACGTTTTGGTCTGTCAAAAAGGCGCTGGTTTGAGCCGATGCATTGTCAAACAAATTGTGGTATACCACTCAGAATTGACCGTCCTAAGTTTCTCAATCAGAACAGTCGCCACATGACCAGTTCTGCCGAAGAAACAGGCGACCATTTGCTTCAAAGTGCTTCCTCCACGAACAACTGTCGTTGGATTTGGCTCGTTTTCGAAGACCCACACGGTCGATTTGTGATTTGTTTTGGGCTCATACGCATAGATCCATGATTCGTCACCTGTGACGATCTTTGAAACGTCTTTTGAAGCACCGCGATAGTATTTTTTTCAAAAAATTTTCCCACCAATCGACACGAGCCTTTTTTGAGCGTTTGTCAAATTGTGCGGGATCCAACAAGAACAAACCTTTTTTACGACCAGGTGTTCATGCAATATCGAATGTTTGCTGGTATAAAAGAAAAGCCCAAGGATGCCTCTCTCTCACGGTATGCCACATGACGATCTTGCTTTATCAGTTTATGCACGGCATCAATGTTCTCTGGCACAACGGCCGTTTTTGGACGACCTTCGTCTTTGAGCGAGCGTTGGCCACGATTGAATTCATTAAACCAGTTTTTCACAGTGCTATAGGATAATGCTTCATCGCCATACAAAGATATAATGTTCATCGCTGCATTCATGTCGTGATAATCCAAGTCGAAAGTTGTGAAAAATCATCGCACGAAAAGTTCACGAGTTAATTCCATTTTTATGCCAAATTGATTTTTTCAAGTCACTGTAAACAACACAAATGATGGTCGTACGTCAAAACGTTCTGAGTACGTTAATGCTAAAAAAAGTCAAACTTTCCAATGGAAATGTCAGGCAACACTAAGTGTTACATAGGCCAGATATATATAGCAACATATGTGCATATGTGACAGCTCATAGATTTTTTACCCTTAGGGGACAATTTTCCCTTTTTTTGATGTGGACAACATCTGAGCATCGAATGAGACCGACCCCCAAAAGTGTTCCCTCCCAGAGATATGCGCGTTTTATGAAAGTGATGGTACACCAAAGATACACGTATTTAAATCTTTAATATGGCTCTCCTGAACAAAACTGGTTTTTACCCTTAGGTCCCTTTCTATTTTGCGCGTCGCATATGTAAATTTATTCAACGTCTCATAAGGACAACATTTTTAAATGGCTTACTAAAAGTTTTGTAAATATGGCTTACAACTTCTTTTTGTAAATACTCGTACATATGTGCATAACAAAAATATTTTCGATAAACGGCGTACATTTTTTTTGTAAATATGTGAATTTGTTAAAATCTAAAATATTTTCTATAAACAATGTAATAACATTTTAGTTAATATGTGAAAATCTTTGTTATAGGATTCCTAATTAATATTTTGTTTAAACTTTCTATTTAAACCGAAAAAATTGTTTTTTGCTCTGTAGTTAAAGTGTAGTTTCTTTCAACTGCAACAATGTTGCGGATGATATTTTATGGAGAACACTTTCATTAGTTGCTCTGCACACATAATCTCTTGTCCTCGTCTCACACCACAACCAGCTACCATAGACTACAGTAAAAACAGAAGCCTAAATGTGTCGATACATACATACATAAGCCAGTACATGTCTGTGTGTATTGGTTTATACATAGTATATATACTATAAGTATTTTTAATACGGTAGGAAGTTTTAAAATGGATCTCTCGTACCAGACGGCAGCAGCACGTGATGGACGAACGTGTTTAATGGACACAGCAAATGAATGAATGAATGAATGAATGAATGGACAAGAGCAACCAAATGGCTACTTATGGTGAATGCATGGATCTTTTGCTCCTCATACTTGTCCTCCACTCTATCTCACTCGCTCACTCCATTGTTTTGTGGTATACACACACATATGCACTTGCATGGACAAGGAAAAACATTACATCACATCTTAAATGAAACAAGTACTCGTAGTCTTTGAATGTATGAAGGCGTGTGTGAGTATTCATAACATCTTGTGTGTCTCGTGCGTGGCTGAGCGTGTGTGTGCGAATAACAAATTCTGTTCCCATTAAGATGCTGTGTGAGTGACTATAGTCTTCCCAAAAAAGGTGACCATAAGTTAATTCGGTACGGTATTGTTGATCTGATTTTCAAATGGAAGCGACAGGTGAAGTTGAGTGTCAACGCTTTTATGCGAGGGTTAAAGCAAAAGTTTACAGGTTTTCAACAACTACAAAAAAGCGTCATTCACAACAAATTTTGTTGTAGCTGTAGAGTTATAACCAACTTATGTTGAATAGCAGGCGTATACTTAGCTTGTATTTTACATCACTCATACGTTCCAACTTGTATTAGTGCGATGAAAAATTTCAGTGCGTGGTGGCCGAATTTTGTGGCCAATATTGAATTTTTCCTGCTAGATGTTGAGTTTAAAATTTCATTTATCCATTAACATATGGCTTGATTAAATGTAGCCGAAAAAATAGCAATTTTTTACTTGATACAATTTAGTTATTTCTTTTGATTTATGCATATGAACAATTATAAGCCGTGTTCTGGAGTAACTATCTTAGTAACCTAGTTAGTTTACAATATGGTTATCTGGCAACATTAAACAAAATTGAGAGTTGTATGACAGTAATGATTCCCTTTGTATACCCCAAAGAATTGAACCACCAGGGAGTTCATCGGCGAACTCGTCAAATGTAGACAATAAAAAATTTAAAAATGTTAAATTAATAATGAATGTAATAAAATAAATCAAATAAATGCAAAACTTTGCTTTGTAAAAATGTATTAGAAAGGACATTTTATGGCATTTATTTTTTGAATTTCATTTCCTTCAAATGTTAGCAACTGTATTATAGAAATGAGCGTTCGATGAAAAACGGGAAGATCCGCTGTTTTCGACCAAAATTTTGTTCAGTGATGAGGCAAATTTCTGGCTCAATGGCAAAGTCAATAAACAAAATTGCCGCATTTGGGCTGAAAAGCACCAAGAAGAGGTTCAAGAGGTGCCATTATACCCAGAGAAAATCACGGTTCGGTGCGGTTTATAAGCTGGTGGAATCATCGGTGCATATTTTATCAAAAATGACAATGGCCGGAACGTTGATGCTCGCTATCGCGCCATGATATCGATCTTTATGCTACCTGAAAGTGAAGACCGCAATCTTGACGACACTTAGTTTCAACCACTTGCCATACAACTGCTCAAACAATGGATCTATTGAGAGGTCATTTCGAAAAGCAGCTTAATTCAGGTTTAGCCAGGTAAGTAGGACGCGAGTGATATCACACTTTTATACATTTTTTTTGGGGTTACGTAAAGTCCAAAGTCTATGCTGACAAACCAGCTGCGATTCAGGTTTTGGAAGCCAACATTACGCGTGTCATTAAAGCCATACCGGTCGAAATGGTGGAACGAGTCATTCAAAATTGGAACCTAGCTTGGAAACCCTAAGGCGTAATTGCGGCCAACATTTGAAGGAAATTATATTCAAAAAATAAATGCCATAAAATGTCCTTTCAAATTACCAATAAAGATACTTCACTTGATTTGAATTTTTATCTTTTTTTTTGGTTCTGAAAAAATACCTCGTAACATTCGGTTGTACTGATGGAATACTCGATGTGAACGTAGCATCAATCATTCGGTGGGCAAACAAATGCGGTTGTGGCAACGAATCTCTGTGTGTATTCATTATTTCGGCTTGATTAAAGCTACCATCCAATTTTGGTCGAAAACAGCTGATCCTCCCGTTTCTCACCAAACGCTCATTTCCATAAAACAGTTGCCAACATTTGAAGGAAATTATATTAAAAAAAATAAATGCCATAAAATGTCCTATCGTATAAATATAGATAAATATTCCACACTTGATTTGAATTTTTATATTTTTTTTGTTCTGAAAAAATACCTCTATCATATGGATCACCCTATATTTCCGGGGAAACTTTCGTTGTTCATAATCAAAATCCTACTTGACCCAATCTAAAGTAAGCCAATGATATTTTCTACCTTCCGCTTGAAAAACTCTCAAATGGCTCCCTCGTTAGAGACGCCTGGAGTCCACATCCACACAAGCGATGTGGCGACCATCATCGTTAGCAACACAAGAACGCTTTGGACGTGATATTTTGTATAAATTGGATGTGTTTCATGCGACTGACTACTGGCTAACTCATATGATTGAAGTGTTGCCAGCCACAATAAGGCACCGCACGTCGCTAGGAGAAGCGCCACCACTACTTTTGTTTACAGTTTTCCAGTCATTCATAAAAAAATGAAATCTAAACCAAACTAGGTTTGTGTGACTGTCTCTGCCGCCTGGCTAAAGGCAATGAATTTGGAACAGAAATTCCAAAAGGCCCCCCCCTCCCTTAGTAAAGCTCCCTACCAAACTATGAAACTAACACTCCGGCGTTATGATGTCATGTATGTATGTATTTAAGCCGGAGTATCCATGCGTATGAGTAGTGTCATATTGGCATAAATGCACGTTTGGAATTCAGGTAATGTTACGCTTCACGGACACGGACACTGTGACTGTGTGCGTGCGCGTGATATGGCCGCCATTCAATTTGATTTGTTTTCAATTTTTCTGAAAACCAAAATGGAAAATGTTTGTTTTTTTTTTTCTTTTTTCAAAATATCACGCATGAGTTTGGCCAAGCGCCACCATGTGCCTGCTGCGTCTCCTCCGGCTGATCCACCATGAAACGTTTCTTTCTCATAGAAATTCACAGCCATCTCTGTGCGCCGTCACACACTAATAAGGAGTTCACGTTAAGCGTTCGTGCCAATCGATTATCTGTGTATGTGCCACCGCAAATTTCGCCCCTCACCCCCTATGCACAACACGTCCAGCTATCGCGGTATAGCTTGTTACCCCCTATGGCCCGGCTAAGAAGAAGTAGAAGAAAAAGGTTTAAGTCCGTCCGTCCGTCCGTCCATCCATCTGTCTGTCTGGTGAGAGTATTGATTTTCGAGACCTACAAATACCAACACAAGGAGTTATTCGTTGTCGCCGTCGCTACTATTGGAGCAGGCTTTTGAATCCATTCCATGTCGGTGGCGGCATCGATGTCTGCGTCTGGCGGATGTCTGCCAGAAGAGCCGCCAATGCCTTGCGTATTGCCGGCAGTTGGTTGGATTGCTGCTGCTGTTACTGTTTACGTGTCCCAAAACCAGAGGAGCTCCAATTGTAATAGTTCGTCGTCGTCAGTGCTTGGTTGGTACGCCTCGCAAAACGTTTTAAATAAGCCATTGTACGTGAATATGTGGTATGTTGTTGTGGCTGCGGACGTGGACGTGAACGTGTTGCTGGCTCGCCGATTGAGTTGAGTTGGTGCTGATGTCGGTGATTTTGGTTGGAACGAGTGTTGTTGTGTCTTTCTGATGCTATTTTGATTCCTGACCACGTCTATTGTACCGCCGTTCAGTTGTTGTGTTTTCATTGTTTTTGCCGTTCAAGTTCTCTGGCCTTCCACCCCCAACAGACGGGGTTAGGGGGGAGGGGGTTTGTGTTGGTCATATTGTGCGTAAAGCCACCCACCCACTTTCGTCAAACATTTCCTTTTTAAAATTCTATGTTTTCTCTTAAACTATGACGTGTGGACTTCATCCGTTTGCACGTCCGTCCCTGAATGCGTCCGTGCCATTGTCTGCCTCTTTCCTTTTGTGGCACAGAAGTCTTTGCTGTGTGGCATTGAAAATCATTCGTAGTTTTATATTTTCGTTTTTTACTCTCCTCCTCCTTTTTCCCTCCCATGTAATAATTGTGGCCTTCGTCTAGAGAGTGAGAATCGATCACGTGCTCTTGCTCCCCGTCCATGAAGTATGTGATGTTATTGGGTTTCCCTCACAATGTCGTCGGTGTCCAAACTGCCTGCAAATGAGTCACTTAGGAATTGCGTTCCATTGACTTTTCATAAAGTGAGCTTAATTTTTATTCCAAATTCATACTTTGTATGTGAGTACGGGAAATGTTGGTCATAACTGACCTTTACTATATTGGTAAGGGATTGGTGTTTTGGCCTACAAGTTTACGTGGGCCCGAAAAGCTGTCGGGCAAATTCAAATAGTTTCGCTTTTATGTTACAGCATGTAAAGCCGATTGATAATAGTGACCTTCCGATAATATTAAAATTTTACTAAAGGTCACATGGATGGTGTAATGCTGGTAGCAAAAAGATGCTTATTGATTTCGCCGCCGTATGAAAGAAGATTTCGGTTTAGCAGCGCATAAAACACTGCTAAGTTTATCACTTGAAATTTTGTCTGTATGTCCAAATTTGACAAACGTTTTGAACTCTATCTCTGCAAATAAATGATATCAGAGTACTCTTCGATCAGTTATAAAAAGTCAATGGAGAATCTGCAGATTAAGTTCAGTTTCTAAAACTATTTTGAAGAAGCAAAAAAGGACATTTTGGGGAAGCCCTATTTAATTCAAATCGAAAAGTTTTCCAGTACTGAAGAAATTTTATTGGCTGCCGCGTTATGATGATTTAGGGTTATATAAATAAGACTAGAAATCGACTGTAAGACTTTTCGACCATTACAAACAAAAGTCGACTTTCAGATTTTTTAAAAAGGGTGATTTTTCTAGAGGTGTATGTCACTTGATTTATGCTCTGTTTGGTGTACCATTTCATAATGATTAGACTAACTCTGGAACAACGTTTGCAAATCGTGGTGAATGGGACCAAAACGAAATGACCAACGATCCTGATTTTTACAAGAAAATTTTGTTTAGCGATGAAGCTCACTTTTGGTTGAATGGGTACGTTAATAACCAAAATTGTTGCATTTGGAGCTATGAAAATCCACATGCGGCCTCCAAATTCGTGCGATTTAACACCGCTGGACTATTTTTTGTGGTGTTATGTGAAGTCGCTTGTCTACGCAGTTAAGCCCAACCCAATTGACGCCTTGGAAGAGAATATTCGGTGCGTTATTGCTGACATATGGCCCCAAATGCTGCATAAAGTGGTCTAAAATTGGCCCTTCCGGCTGGAATTTGTTCGAGCCAGCCTCGGCGGCCACTTGCCTGAAATCATATTTAAAACATAATGACAAACCCTTATCTTTATAATAAAGCTAAATTCTTGGCCATAACATTAAATTATATGCCCTTTTTCTTCTGGAAAACCACATGAAAAACATCTTTTATAAAAAAATCAATTAAAGACGACCCTTTTCTTTATGGCAATGAAAATGCAAAAGAAAGTAAGAGTGATTATAAACTAATAAACATCAGGAATTTCAAGTAGTTTTTATATAAGTAAAGTAATATTCAAGTTTTAAAAACTTTTAAAACAAAGTGTTTTTAAAGCAGTCGATTAATATACATACTTGCAACCACATTCCCGCATCAATTAATCTCAAAAAGATAATCATATTAAAATTTTTTGGAGAAATTTGACTCCGAATTTGAGGTTCAATAAGAACTGCATATAATCTCTTACGCCGGACAGAAGCGGCAACGTTTGACAATGTTGTTTTTGCTACTTTTGCAATAAATGGGTACCCATTTTAAATGTTCTCCATATAAGTATTGGATTATTTTTCTTTTGCGACAAATAGGCGGTGGCTTCATATATTTTTTTTTCAATTTTATTATACAACCATTGCCATCATTATGCCCGTTTTCGAGCTTAATGCTTACACTACTGTCAAGGAACCCCTATATGCAATCCTCTTCGTTGGCCATGGAACCCACAAATTTTTCCGCCACGTCAACACAGGATAAATGGGTTTCAATTATTTGAGAATTTCTGATTTCAGTGTAAAAAAATAATGAAACTTGTTATGCAACTTAATATAGTTTCAGTGTTAGTATCCATTTCGCCTTGATTAATTTATTTAGCCTCAATCGGTGAAAATAAATGAAAGCACATAACAAATATAAGCAATACGCATTTTTTGGATGACAATTAAAAATATTTGAAGTTATAAATATAAAAGTCGACATGAAAAAGTCGAATTTTAGACTTTTTTAAAAACAAAAATTCGGCTTCTCAATTATTTGAGAATTTCTGATTTCAGTGTAAAAAAATAATGAAAGTAAACTTGTTATACAACTTGATATAGTTTCAGCGTTAGTATCCATTTCGCCTTGATTAGTTTATTTAGCCTCAATCGGTGAAAATAAATGAAAGCGCATAACAAATATAAGCAATACGCATTGTTTGGATGACAATTAAATTTGAAGTTATATATATATAAAAGTCGACATGAAAAAGTCGAATTTTAGACTTTTTTAAAAACAAAAATTTGACTCGACCGACTATGACTTATAATGTCGATTAGTCGCAAATTGACTTATAGAACTCTATGATAATAACGACCATCAGATTATAGGTTTAAATCCGGTTCTTTGTTTAAAATCTGTAAAAATCGGCCTCCGTTTGGGGGCTTTATTAAACTTTGAAGAATAAAGTCTCATAGGTCAATTTTAGCGCAGTAAGCTTAATTTGAGTTAGACCTGGTTTTTAATATGTCTTCTATAGCCGCATGGCTTCAAATCGGTTAGTGCATTTGCATGGAGAATATATAGGCATGGAAATAATTATGTGGTAGCGTAGTCAAGCAATGTTGCAGAAATGGGGATTCATTCCCAGATCAGTACCACTTTTTTACAACGCTTGCATCAATGTTATATTTAATCATAAGTTTTAGTCAGTATGCATTTGTTATATCGCAGAAATTAAATTTAAAATTACAGTAAGAATATTTAAAAGATTAAATTTGTATTCTAAAACTAGTTAATGGTAGTTAATGGTCAGTACATAATATATTAAATTTATTTTACCTTGTAACTGCCGGCGACTTTACGAGTAAGAGATTTATCTCTAAGCAATGTCAAAACTTCTCTATGAAAATGCATTAGCCGTTCGAAGCTGGCGTTAAAACAGTAGGTTCCCGTCAGCACGTCTCCCAATCTTCGCGTATAAAATACTATCGACCATAATGTGTGAAAGATTGAAAAGTCGCCGACGTGATCTAACCAAATCAGTGTGACTTCAGGCGGAATAAGTCCCAATACCCAATATTAACACTGCACCAAATTAAATGTAAAAGACTCACTAGCATTCGACACTCCAAAAAAAGATAAATTATTTAAAACCTTGCCTGTGTATGGGATACCATCAAAACATATATGTACGCCTTTGTAGAATGACACCTGAGAAGAGAGCGAGTGGAGGATAATGAGAAGATCCTTCGGATCGGACTCTGGAGGAAGCACGTCCAAGACCGCAGTACACATAAATCATTTATAACCTAGGGACTAAAAGATGAACTAATAGATTTGTACATTATTAATCGGGTGTGACTATGATTTTTATAAATTCGTTATGTTCGTCAGGTATTGATATAAAACTAAAATTGCAGAGTTTCAAACTAAGCAGCATTCTGTGCTTTCTGCAGACTTTATGTAGTCGCCGTTGTACAATCGGTTTCCTGGGAGCGGTATTCAGTGTTTTGTTTTTTCTCTGGCCACTGGCGATATCGATTGGAAAGTATGCGCATTGCTGAAGGTTTTTTTTTAAATGACCGTGTTCGATTGGTAACTCACTTAGGAGGCCATTAACGCGATAACTTCACACCATTGTACAAGAATATAATTTGCGTTAAAACCCGTTGGGTTTAAAATTATGAAAATATTTGGTGGGAAAATCTAAGATCTGTAGTTTTCTGTTAACAAAATAATTTGTATATTATTGTACAATGCTGTGAAGTTATCGCGTTAGTGACCTCCTAAGGGATTTGCTAATTGACAGTATTTCTTTAATAACTTTTTTTCTACATATTAAAAATGTGCAAATGAAACGGGTTATGATGCGTTAAGCTAATCAGTTCTTGTTTACAAAGAAATTTAAAAAAAATTCTCGTAAAGCTTTGAAGTTATCGTCTTAGCTACCATAATATCTTCTTCTTTATCTGCTCAGAAGTTCACGCCTTTATTTAAGCGGACTATTTTTTATAAGTTTCTTTTTTACTCTCATGCATTTATCTTCGTTGGTATGTCCTGCTGTATTGGCAGCGTTCTTCTGGTAAACAAACTGCCTTTATTATAAAGCTAACATTTTGATTCGACAGTTTTCAAAACGCTGTAGAATATGTGTCAACGATTTTTGCTTATACTGTAATAAGAAGACAAAGATGGCCAATTAAAAAAATTGTTGGCCTCTATTGGATGTCATGGGCATTTGGTTTTATAAATAGAAAAACTCTAAAACGTGATATTTTTAGGATAGCTGATGTAAACGTTTTTCAAATATGACCGTTATCGAGGACAAAGTGTGGAACTCCGTGGAGTAATTTAAGTAGATTATACGCAGGTAAATATTTCTAACATGGTTTAAATGGCGGTTTTTCTATCGGGTAAAAGTTGGCGTCTTTTCAAGCAAGAGAGGAATCTCTGAGCCATTCATGTAACAGATTATCTAGCCTTTCGGAACATGCTTTAAGCAATACGAGAATAACTTACTGATTTGAGAAAAATTCCTCGTTTGATTCTGAATGAAATGTTGGAGGAAGCGGAGGTTTATTGGAATCAATGTACGAAATGTATACATACCGACAACGATAGAGAAACCCGAAAAACAACTTTATTCCAAGCTTTTGATAGAATCAAATCCATTTACACAATAAGAATCCAAAATTGGACCAATCAGAGACATCTGCAGAGGTCAACGATATCATTTTTAAAACACACAGTTATCGACTACGCTATAATCCTTGATAAAGGGTTCCTTCATCTCTTCAACAACTATATTTATTCGACGTTGTATGCCTAATAAAACTTGTTCGTTTAGTTTTACATCACTTTAATTGTATGGGCAGCAGTAACAAATAGTAAAAATTAAAGAAGCTACATACTTAAAAATATGCGAAAACCCCATATTCAAGTGAATAAAACATACATAACAAAAACACATTCAAATCCCTTTTGTCTACTTTAGTGTAAATCAACATTTTTTCACTCCAAAACTTTCTAATCCCACCTGTCAAGAAGCTTACCCCATCATTGTGAGTTGACGAAACTATTTTATACGCCTTCACATGGTAATATTCATTTAATTTGTTATTCACAATTATTCGAATTAATTGAAAAGAAATGACGGTCGAAAGAAAGTATTTATTTCGAATAAAAAAACACATTGTGGGAGTATGAAGAAAAACTTTCAAAATTAAAATTCCAACTACAGGCATTTTTATGAAATTAATTCGCCATCTACGGACCCATAAATGGGTAGGACGTGAATGGGAAATTGTGGAATGAGTAGCCAAACAGCCCAAACGACGACGACGACTTAGCCAAGGAATTCGGTAGTATGACTCCCACGCTATACAAGTGGTGTAGAATAAGAAGAAGAAACCAGAGACAGATATGGCAAGAAATAGACGCCCAAATGTAAATAGGGGGGATTATGTAGTAGTACCTGTAAAAGCACACGCACACACAGCCACACGCAAAAAGTAATGGATGGAGTCAACACAGCGACAACAACAGACCTTACGATTGGTAATTGAAATTTCGGTCACATACCAATACATACGAGCACTAAAAAAAACAGCCAACAACAACATCAACGTTAACTACGCGCCAGTATATTCAAATGCAAACCCTGCTGCCACTCGCATGTACACATCTGCACGACAATGAATGCTGCCTGCCTACCGACACATTCCCCTCCATTTATAACGGTTAAGCCAGCCATTAGACAAAGACAGCAAGTAAAGCAGCTCCACCACACCACACAGCCAAAGTGAGTCGTACACGCACACACACACGCTTCAGCAGCACAAACAAATCCCTAATGTGAAAATTGAGAGAGGAAAAAAACAAACGACCAGAAAACAAACAATACAACACACCAGCTAATTGTAGAGCGTGACTGTGACTGTATGCGAGTTTGTAAATACACAAGTGCCCAAACATTAGTGCATACCTATATAAAAGCTACAACTACAAAGCGACACCGGGCATATAACACACAGTCTCCAGCAAACGGGCGGGCGTGGTAAGAGCACGCGAGTGTGTATGACAGAGAGAGAGAACACCGCACACACCAACTAAACTTGTTTCACCATCAGCACCATTTTTCGAAAGAACAACAACAATAACCATATCAACAGCACTCACACGTACACACACTCACCAAACTTTGAAGTGCTAACGTTTTGTACAGAGTTCTCCGGCTCTCTTTGCACAAGAGCTACGCCTGTGTTGCCACACACAAGAGCACACCAGTTTTGCGTGTCCATACAACAATGAGGAAGCAAATACCAGAAAGCAACAGCCAGAGAGTACGAGTACTACCATTCATCGGTGGTTGTGTGCCAGTATCATTTCTTTGCGCGAGAGTATGTCTAAATGTGTGCTCCTTCTATCGATGGGTGTGTGTGTGCTCATTATGTATGCGTGCTACGTCGATTCCGATTCGTGCGAATTGTTCGTTATGATTGTTTGCCTGCCGTAAGAGACTCACACACACACACACAGAACAAAAACAACGGCACATAACAGTCACGTCCCGCCCATTTGCGTACGCAACCTCACATATAGAACAAACAATGAAACGTACAAATATCCATTATGTTTGTATGTAAGGTAAGTGTATATAATAAATGTTGGCCCGGAGAGAGCATGGAGAGCAGTCAAATATTTTGAGAGCTTAACTTTGTCTAGTGCGAGAGTTCAATTAAATAATGTCATGTCTTATGGAGAGGGATTTTTTTACCCGCTTCTATTTGCAGTACACAACATTTTTGCTCATTCGACCTAAAACTAATGTCTTGTTATTGTCCAACGAAAGCCAAAGTTAAAAGAAACAGTATCAGGCAAAAATATTGTTGACTTTATTTAGTATAGAACTTGACATATAAAGATTAAAACTGTTTTTGTATGTATTAATTAATGTATTAATGTATGTATTAATTATGTATTAATTAATAAATCTATGAGTTTTCTTTTATTTATTATTGTATTAATTTTTAAATTAAAACTAACTATGGAACTTATTCTCTTTATGGATCAAAACCAATAGGAACAATCAAAAGTTAAAAAAAATGCCTACGTCCTCAATTTTCCAAGTTAGTAAGATTTGGTACCTACATAAACATTTTTGATTCAGAACGATTGGGCCAAAAAAGGGAATCGTTACAAACCTTACCGGAATATTTTTCTGATATCTGCTAATGCAAAAAAAGGATAACGCTCATTAGTTAACCCATTGCGAGACACTTTGCTATATAAACAATAGTGCCAATGTGTAGTGTAAACTACAAAATTTCATTTGATTGTTCAATACCTTTACGGGCTTGAGATACAAGGGCTTTTACTTGGCAATCTTTTATTTGTTTTTCTTTTTTCTTGTATGAATTTTTTGTCGTTCTCGCTTAAGCGATTTTATCGATGGGCACTTAGTTTTGCCGCCAAAAGTAGAACGATATCGAAAAGCGTAAAATTATTGAAAACTTCACAATTTGTTTTTTGTTTGTAAGTCCTGTTCGCCTATTGCGGATCTGCTTCGATATCCAGGTAAAGAAAACCCGCCATTCGAACTGGATGCGTCCAAAGAGACCAGGGGATCAGCTGAGTGCGCTTAGCCGAACAATTGAAAGAGATGCAGCGCGTCATGAGTCCTCTCAATTCGACTAAGGGCGGCTGCACCATCCAAATATTCTTTTCCTCTGGCGAAATCTCCGGGGGGTTCCCCTAGCACTACATTCACGCTATAGCTGGATACTGCTGCTGTTGTTCACACCTGCCTGATATTTTCGATGATCTAAAGGCTCTCTCTTATACCGCTCTCTAGATCATGAAGATCATATCTGCCTGGGTGCAGTCAAGCAGTTACATGAAGTTAAGCAGTTACACGAAGAAAAAAAGTATGGTTGCGGTGACAATATTCGAAAACGATAATACTATTGTTGGGTATATGGTTGTGGTACAACAATATTATGATCTTCACAACAATAGTATGATTCAAATACAACCATACTATGATCTTTACAACAAAAGTATGATTCACACATAACCATACTATGATCCCCACAACCATAGTATGATTCACACTCAACCATACTATGATCTCCACAACAATAGTATGATCCTCACAACCATAGTATGATTCACACGCAACCATAGTATGATCCTCACAACCATACTATGATTCACACGCAACCATGTTATGATCCCTACAACCTTAGTATAACCACTATTTAGATTTTAATTATATATTATTCAAAAATACATTAAATTCAAAATAATAGGGAGTGATTTAGTTCACAGTAGAAAAAAATAAGTTTAAATAAACGTAAGCGTTTTTATTAAAAATATTTCAGTTAAACAAAGAAAGCAGCTTGTTTAAAAAATTTTAATTTCAATAAAAAAGTACTATTATTGCATTAGATCCATACCAATAACATTTGTTCTTAGAAGCATATTTAAATGAAGAAATATTACAATCATACAGTATGATTACCGTAATCATATTATTAACATAAAACGCAAAACACAATACTTTTGTCGAATATTTATATTGTTGCTATAACCATATTTTCATTTTTAAATTTAGCAATAATACTATTGTTACATTTCAACAATATTAATATTGCAGCAATTATACTATTGTCAAAAATAAATTCAGTTAACAATGCTATGTTTGCGACGAACATACTTTTATTGCGGACAACATATTATTATTGCCGTGACCATGTAGTAACCATGTTTTTCCTCTGCGTGTACATGCATTTACTGCTTAGACAATAAGAACTTGTGTCTGCGCGCGAAGGAACTTCGCCTCCTTCGCGTAGATGGTCCTTAGAAGACATATGGAGACTCCCTGTTGATGTTCTAAGGGCGGAATTCTGGTAAGTCCGAATTTTCTTCACAGCGGCGTACTCATATTTGACGACCACACTGGCGCTGTTTAGTTCGCTACAGACCGACCTATTGCTTTGTAAGATATTAAGAAGGTTTCTTTGTCAGCTCCCCAAGTTCTGCCGGCTAATGACTCGAGGACCTTCTTTTAAGCTTATCGCAGATAGCTGTAGCGTGTGCAGAGGATCGAAAAATGTTGTCCAAAGTGATCCCATTTTGGGGTATTTAGTCGGAATGTGTACGTCATAGATGGACAACTGCACCTCTGCGGTCCATGCAGTGAACAGTGTGGCTTATGATATTTTTATATTCCTCGCTGTGACGAATAGCTAGCTTCTTATGTTAAAGGCGTTTTCTGTAAATGTCAGTGGACAGTGCTGCCAAGTCAATTTTTATATTAGTTTTTAATGCTTTTCAATTGTTGCATATCCACTTAAAATATAAATTCAAGTTAGTCTCTGCATCACAAGTGTTTCACTTTGTAATTTGTTAGGGATTTTTATAAGAATACGTTTTTATCTAATGATTCAATGTTTTTTTTACTAAAAACCCAATAAATATATAAAATAATATAGATATACATATATAATCTATATTATTTAAAAACGAGCCTTGGCGGCCTGTAATTAAGGAAATATGGGTCTCCCTAATTAATTTTTTTTTTGATTTTCCATTTGAAATATGAAATATACGTTAAAATTTTTACTATGCATTGGTAAAATCGCTAAAAGATTATTCTTACTATTTAAATTTTAAAACCATTGACATACAAATTACATTGCTCACTTATTCGAGAAAAGTTAGATCCCTAATGAAATATTGTGGAAATCAAATAAAGGAAGGCCGGCCGCCTTTCGCATAAGATTTAATCTTTAAGTAATATAAAACCTTTTTTGTCGTGTGCCGTGAAACTTTAGGTCTAGGTCAGTATGTTTAAGAACAACATCGTAGACAGTTCACTGATTAAGTGCAGTTCTTCCTCCGTTCATTAATGGGATGTTAAAAAAATGTGTACGAAATTGTTATTGCAGCAATTTGGGATAAGCAAAAAAAATTATTGCAACAGCAGAATATTCGTCTTCTTCTTTCTTTTTGAAGAATGTTAAAACGCTTCTCGAGATTTGGCCAACAAACAAATATGGCAGAGGAATCAACGACCATTAGATCTGTAAAACAATTTAAAAAATTACAGCAAAATTAAGTTGTTTATAATTCTACTTGTTACTTGGGAACAAAAGGGTATTGATAACAATTTGAAATGATTGGGTTTCAAGCGGATTTTTTGAATGATAAATAAAATATGGCTTTAATACATATTGCTTTATTTTAATAGATCTTTAACTATTGATATTTTCGTGTTTCCAGTGTTTTAAATATACTTAAAGCTTTTGACGAATTTACAATCACGAATTTTTAAGCAAAATTATTATATTTCAAAAAAAAAAGATTTGTAATCAAGTGCATCCAATTTAATATAATATTAAAATGTTTCTCTGGGTTAAAATTAATGAAACAATTATTAGAAACTATGCACGATTGAACAGGGATTAAACCGGCTCAAGACCTCTTGCTTCTATATTTAAATAGATGACAAGTTTTTAACAAAATGGCAAAGTGACATTGATTTTCGTGGCTGCACACTACTTTTATCATGATTTCGGGTCCGTGAAAACCCTCTTCAGAAAGCCTTGCCTCTTAAGTGTACCCTTTTTTTAAAAGTAGCTTTTAACATTTGACAAACCGATTTTCTCACTCCACCAGTAGATGGAGCGTACGGGGAAGGAAAGCAATCAAAATGTTATTCAATCTCGTAATGCTGCATAGTACAGAGTTTTAAGCCAACAATTAATAAAATGATTAATACATTAAATGCGACACTTATTTAAGAATCTAAAGCCATTGAACTAGTGGGTATTCGGTTCGAACTACAGACTTTCCGTTGAGAGAAAAAACATTTTGTTAAAATTACCAAATATTAATAATCTTGATTATTGTTTTACAAGCTGTTACTATAAGTATATTTTACAAGCTGTGACTATACCATATAGAACCTAATTTCCACCAATAGTTTATTGTATGTTTAGTCTTAAGTACCAACAATTGATAACAACAAACATTAGTTTCGCTCTAATAACCAAAGGTATTTTATTGGTTTACTTTAATATTACGTTTTGAAGCCAAAAGCAAATATATAAAAACAAACAATAAGAAAAATATTGGGCGGAACTTTTAGCTAATTCATTCTTGGTACACCCCTTATTTCAGCAAAATGCTACACAATTCCTAAATTTTAATATCTTTCTCCGAAGAAGTACGAGTAGGTGTCCTTAAAATTAAAAAAATAATGTTTCGACTTGAAAGTAGGTGTCCTGAATATTAACAAATTAATGTTTTGACTAAAAATTTATTTTTTTCCAATTTGATGCTATAAAGGAAATTAAAGTTTGTTAAATAAGTTTTCATGTTTTGCAACTGCAGTTCCTTGTACTGAAAATCAAATACGCACTAACATTCAGTGGTACTACTGGAATACTTGTAATACATTCAACCACAATCATTTGGTTGACAAAAAAGCTGGGGTGAGACAACTAATCCTTTTCCTTTTAAAATTTAGAGGCTATAATCCGGTTTGTGATGGAAATCGATCGAAATCTTGTTGCGGACAATTTGATCAATTCTAAAAAATAGGACGTTCTGAATCGAAAATCTTTGTTGGTCTACAAGGTTTTCTGTTTCAATTACTACATAATTATGATTCGGTTAGAAAAAAAAGGATGGTCGAACTAAAACGCACGAAGAAATGGTCTTTTTTTCAATACTCATGACAATTTTGTGTAAAACAAAATGCTCGCCACGACTTCGATGACATACCTCTATCCGATAGTTTATATTATAATTGTCTCTGAAACATAATGGAGGTTCCAGTGCTCAATTGTGTACCTCTCCATGGTCGAATTTGTCAAATACTAATACAAGGAAATGTCAAATTAAATTGGGCAAAAAACTTGACGTTAAGGTGGGAGTCACAATTAACATCGTGCATTATGGTTGGACCACCCTTTACAATAAGATGGCACATTTGGCCATATTACAGAGATAGTTATCTTTTCTGAACTGCCTGTTTATAGTATTGCTTGAGTTTTTACGAAAAATTGTTACTTTGTGTTTACTTTGTTCGGTGCAATACTAGAATACCGACTGGTTTTCGTTTCTTTAAAATCTGCTGCACTTAAGTATATAGCCATTGATCATGGTTTAATCACATTCGTTACTTTGTGTCTACGGATGGTGAAGTAGCATTCATCCCTGTTGGCAATTTAAAGTATTTTCGACTGCCGTTGGAATATATTTTTTTGTTTCTTTAATGAAATGTTCAAAAAAAATATGACCTCAAATTAAAAAATCTCTATTTTTGAATAACAACACCTAATCCTAATAAATAATTTTGGGGATCATAGTATGGTTGATTGAATCATACTATGGTTGTACGGATAATAGCATGGTTGCGTGTGATTTATACTATAGTTGTGAGGATCATACTATGGTTGTGGAGATAATAGTATAGTTGAATGTGAATCATGCTATTATTGTGAAGATCATAGTATGGTTGAGTGTGAATCATACTATTGTTGTGAGGATCATAATATTGTTGTACCACAACCATATACACAACAATATTATGATCCTCTTCGAATATTGTCACCACAACCATACTTTTTTTCTGCATGTAGTATTGCTTACTACAATTTAAAAAATGTAGTAGGCAAGGACATTTAAAAATTGAGTTTTATTTAATCACTTGTATGTCGTTTTTCCTGTGCTAATTGGTTTTATAATTTATTTAAAATTAATCAAGTTTCGTAATTCATATTAATTTTTGTCACTTTTAGAAAATATTTGAACAGAATCAAAAATATATGGTAAATGGCAATTTGAATGACTTCATCTACATGTCAATCTGACATTAAGAGGAAATCAACCAATTTAATTTTTATATCGATTTGACTAGAACATTATTTTACTTGCATTTTCAAACCCTAAAGTCATGAATAGAATTTTAACACTTTAGGGTTTAGGAATTATTATCATGTACTGAAAATTCCAGTGGACTAACCAACATTCGGTTGTACTGATGGAATTCCTTAAGAACACCAAAACACAAGCATTCGATTGTGTCAACGAATCTGTTCTCCGTGTGTGGTCATTCGTAAGTGTGCTTTCCACAAACTGTTTAAGTTAAGGTAGGACTACATTAAATTATTTTTATTTAAATGAAATCGATACAAATTCTATAAAAAAACCCATTTCATACTACGTGTATTTTTCCTGCGTACCCTCTACCGGCTATGTAAGTTTGGTCCCATTATTTAGCCGGCCGTTTTTAGGGCCCCATTTCATTGCGCTAGCCAACAGCATACACAAAAATGATTGAGAATTGAGTACTCGTACTATTGAATGAAAAACTACTCATTCAGAGTAAACAAGCAGCCAGAGTACTCTACTCTGGCTGTGTGTGAGACTTTGTTATTTTCTTTTCCTCAATTGACGCTATATTGCGTCTGAGTGTGTGTGTGTGTGCATGTGTTGGTGAATTTGAGTGTGACTTTTTGAATGTTCACGTCTAAAGAGTAATGTGTGAGCGTGAGACTGCTTAAAATGCTACTGGTGCGACAAGTACATGACCAAATGCTAAGTCAGGTGCACACTACACTACCACCATCAACAACAGGCAAAGAAATCCTGGCACATACAACAACACCAACTACTGCTAAACAACAACAATGTAGTCTCTGCTATATACTCGCATTCGCATGCTGCTGTGTTGGTGAGTGAGTTTGGTTAAAGATGCACGTTCGTTGGTCGTTTACTCCTGCTGCCTCTGCCTACTGGCTGTGTGTGCGAGAGTACACAATAATGTTCATTTGTGTGTGCGTGTGTGTGGTTCTTCCTTTTACTGTGAGTGTGTTGTTTTTTTGTGTTGTTGTAACTGTTCGTGTCGTGCATGCCGAGTCAACCATGTCACCCCAAAGAAACAAACATTTCGTTTCTTGTTGTTGTTGCTTTCGGTGCGTGCATAAGAATGTTGCTGCCGTCTCTAGATATGAGAGTTTGTATGTATGTCGCACAGTGAGAGTAGGATTTTGTGTTGGCTGGGGTAAAGTGAGTGCGTGCTGTCGATGGTGGCTGGCTGGCTGGCTCTGTTACACAGAGACGTTAACTGTTAAGGTTCTTAGTTCATAGATGGTGGTGTTGTTGTTTTTATGGTTAATCTTATGGGTAGAAATTTGTCATAGAGTCGTCCGTTGTCGTCGTCTGTATGGTATGACTATTGCCGTTTGCTTCTCTGTATGTGTTTGTGTGTGTATGTCACTCGGTATGGTCGCTGTTGTTGTTGTTATTACTGTTGCTGTGTGTGAGACATCTTCAATTCCACTTTGGTTTTTGTTTTGTTTGTGACGTGAACGTGGGCTTTTCGAATTATTCTGCACGTACTCGTTGCCAACAACGGACGTACGCTCGTATTACGACGCTTGGCATATCTTTTTGGAACACATACAAAAAAAAACCGAAAATCACGCACACACACATACATAAATACATACATATACCAACGAAACGAACCCATACAGAAGATCGTAAAGGAAGAAGATTCGTGCTGAATTTTTATACAGTTTTCTTTTTGCCGTCGTCTACAAAGCTACTCTTGTTTCTTGTCGTGAGGGGGCACATACAACAGCGGCAGCAGTAGCAACATAATTGCCGCCCCCTCAACGTGAGCGCGCGTTTTAAATCGTGAGTGCGAGTGCATGTGCGTGTACGCCGTACGCCATCAGTTTCGTCATCGGGAACCTCATCATCACCACCGCCAAAGCCGTGTGGCTGAATGTGAACAGCCTCTGTGCACCATCAATCGGATGCTGGACTTTAGTTCAATAACGTCTATTACGTGCCAAATCCGTTAAATATCTTTGTGTTACACAAAAAAAAAACAACAACAACAAAACGTAACGTGGTATAAAACAAAAAAAAAACTGAACAAAAACGTAGCGCGTTTAACGTGATCCAACACAGCCGGTTAACAAGGAAAGGCTGCAAAAAACGAAAAATTTTGATTGTTTTTTTTGTGGCGGCTTCCAACTGGACGCGTGTGAACTTTGTGCAATATATTGTGTCGGGGCTAATTCTAAACGTAACACGTTCGATTGGCAGCAGAGTGTAATTTGAATTTTGATAAGTTTAACAAAACAGAGTAACCTTCAAAAAATACATCACACACCTCCTCCTCCTTCCTTTCTCGCCGCCGTCAAAGAAAGACAGAACAAAAATTTTAACAATAAAAATTCAACAACAGTGTAAACTTATGGAATAGTGAACGAAATTAAATAAAGGAAACATAAAGTGAAAGTAAATACTGAAGTGAATGACCTAAGATAGCAACAACAAAAAGTCAAAGGTCATTCGATAAAAGCCAATCCAAAAAACAAAGTGTCAAAATGTTAAACTTTACCTAGAGAAACAAACTTGACGTTGTAACGAAAACACTCTTCCTTCCTCGCTCCTGTACTTCTTTACTCACTCACCCACCTAATTCTACCTCAAACTATTGCTGATTTTTTCCCCAATCCGTGTAACATTCCTCCAAACGCCATAACAAAATGTTACCCTATCAAGCCGTTGCCATGGATTATGCTGGCTATCAGCGTCAACCAACACCGGGTCATCCCGGCAGCCACATGGCCCCCATGGGCTCGTTGGGCATGCCGACGGCCGGACCGTTCACGCATTCGTGGCTGGTGCCCACGCAAGATTTATGCGCTGTGCCTTATAATAAAATGCCAAATCAACATCACCACCATCAGGGTCAACATCCACCGCAACCGATTGAACCTGGGTTAGTATGTAACATGATCATTTAATATTCCTGCTAAAAGTAATGTTGATTTTTGTGGTAGTCAGTGAAAAGTCTACAAAGTAGATTTGGATAAGGATTAGAATATTACACATCTATGTTTACAATTATTTTTTTCTAAAGTGGATTTGCTCTAATACGACAGCTGTTCTAAAATAAGGCTGTGAAACGTCTTCAAAGTAGACCTGTTTGTTTATTTATTTTAAATATAAGTAGCTTCAGTCAATAAACAATTTCGTCTTAATCATAAAAAAATTCTGGAAAAAACCTTTTATATTAGGCAGCGAACTTTAGTTTGCAGATAAGAAAAATCGGTCCTGCTTAAACGAAATTTATTGAATATTAGAGACTTTGCACTCTTTTAGTTAAATTTGTCTTAACGAAATTTGTTTTTCTTAAAAATGGGGAGGTCTACAAAGCAAATTTTTGTATTTTTGAACATTTTTGTATTTTTAAACATTTTAAATTTTTGAACATTTTCAATTATGTACCGCAGCATGCGGATTCCAAATAAAAGATGCGTACTCTACTTTGGAACAGACAAAAAAACAAAAAATTATTGATCTTAAATGATCCTAATACTAGTATAAGTGCAAACAAATTATAGCGTATTAAACAAAGAAAAGAGTATTAAAACTAAATATCGCAAATTCGTCTATTTCAATGAATCGTTTTAAACATTGTTCTAAAAGTTATGTCTTGAACAACTATTTCTCTATTGTGCTTTAGAAAGAGCCGTTCGCCGATTCGATGATTTTAGAAGGCATTCGCGACAATGTTTTGCAACATGAAATTAACGTGAAACTGATCTATTTAAGAAATATATATGATATTAGTACAAAACACCTGCCTTTACGATCCTATATCTTTTACGGCGCTAGATTTTTCTCTACATCCTTCCTTTATATAATGCAGCCAAAAATTTTATTTAACAACTAAGTTTTGATCTAGAACGGCTTAATTTTATATACTATTTCAATACTTCTATAGCCGAGAAATTGCGTTTAGACTGAATTTGACTCCATTAAGCAATCTGCTGTAATAATTAGCTATTTTCATAAAAGTAAAATGAATTCAGTGTTTTATAAAAAAAACGATCATTTGGAATTTGCTCAAAATTTCCAATTATAATAAAATTTAAATTTTTTTTTATTAAATTATTTAGCTTATAATTGCAAATATACACTAAGTTCTGATATGAACAATAGCATCGAAGGCCTTAAGCCTTCAAATAAATATTGAACTGATGTCGATTTTTTCCCCTGGATGTTGATTTTTTGATTCTGAAAACCCAACCGCCGGGAACAGTTTCATAAATTCCTTTTAATGCATACTTCATACAAATCTTTTACGGATAATCTTTTGAAACAAAACCAAGGAAACCTTTGATTTAAAACGCAATTATCTCCAGTTTAAAACAGATTTTAGCTTTTTAAAAAGTGGCTCATTAAATATCAAGCATCCAAAATGTATATTAATCGGAACACTTGTCCCTAGAATGAATCCGGATTTCTTGTAAAAAAAAACCTGCGCTGCTACCAAAAACCTTGACCCACCGACAGCTTCATTAAAGTAATATATATTCAGTTTTTTTTTATTGAAAAAATTCGGGCTATACGTATGAAATTTGCTCATCATTATCCAAAATTTTCAATTGTTATGAATTTTTAAATTTTTTATTTAATTATTTAGCTAATATTTGATAGGAGCAATGGCATCGAAGGCCTCCAGCTTTCAAATTAAAATAGAACTGATGTAGATTCTATCCCCGGGTGTTGAGTTTTTTTATTCTGGAAATTCAACTGCCTCATAGGCAGTTTGAAATCATTTACTCATTAAATTATCCTTTAAATAAATATCCCCTTAATACTTTTAGGCTCTTCTCTATAAAACGGGTTACAAATAAAGATAACTTGTTGGTTGTAAACATTTTATCAAGATAAACGCCGTATTGAGTAAAAAATCTAGTGACTTTCAAACTGACCGTGATTATTGCTTGTAATGTCTGCCTAAACTAAAACCTATATTTCTCGACCATCCAGTCTTGATATAGGGGGGTGTTTTATTTAACATGTGAGCGTTCATAAAATAATTTCACATCGGTGTTAAAAAACCTAAAAGTGTGTAATTTTTATTAACAATATTTCACTTATTTCGGTTAAATCTTTAAAATCCAGTACATATATGGATTAATAGTGAATGCTTTAGTTTTAGTACCCTTATGTCTATATTGAGAGTTGTTGGCATGCTTTGACTTAAACGGCCATGTTTAGGCCCCAGGGAATCATGAGGCCAATCCTCTATATCAGCTTAATCAAAAAATGTGAAAACGTCATTGACCGAACCACCTCTTTAAAACCCTTCACCCACCGTTGCGCATCAACTCCGAGATGCATTTAGATGTTGCAAAGGAAATGGACAATTTAAGAAACACTCCATTTTTTATCGGACGGTATTGAAAATTGCGACAAAAAGCTAAGTTAACCCCACTCAATTCTCTTCCTTGAATAACTTTTTTTCTACAAAAGTAAAATTTTCAAAACAAAAACTTACAAAATTTTAAAGAAATACAACACAAAGTGATGGGAATCATGGACGGCGTTGTTTTCTCTTGCTAAATAAAACACGCCTATTATTTAATTTGCTTTTAATTGCAAGTCTACTCCTTATTTATATTCAAATGTTCTTCGCTCTGATCCTTTGCATTTAGTTTTTTTTAATATGTTTCTCTTTTCAAAAATTATTTACGCAACATTTGTCACAACATCCGTGAAAATGTTTGCTCTAGCAAAACAATTATAGCCAATTTTGTCCATCCGTCCTACAACCATTACAACAAAAAACCGACATTTGTCGCCTCTATTGTAAAAAGTATAGAGTTTAGTGTGTAGTATAACGTCGTCTACATTTAAACTACAGGCACATAATAATTAATCTTTGCTTTGCCTTTTCACACCAACCACCAACCATCCATCCATCCGTAGAGACAGCCATCCATCCAACGTGCCTCGAAGCAAATCAATCGTTAACAAATTAGCTGTCAATACTTTTGCTAATAGCACGACATACATATCGACATATTTTGTTGTAGGAAAAACAACAAGAGCAAATTTGTCTGTAACATTCAGCCGAACAAGATGACAACTGCAAAAAAGTCATTTGTCAAATAAGCGGGAAAGAAAAGGAGAAAATTGTTTCAGATTTTCGCTTGGAAAAATCGCAATAGCCGGACAAGCGTAAAAATTTGGCAAAATTTAGAAAAACTACCATTTGTTTATTTCCTAACGATGATTTTTAATTAAGTTTTAATTATTTTTTACTTTTTTTTCCCCTGGCGACAACGACGCTTTGACTTTTGCTACCTGTTGTTTTTTTGCTTCTGGGATTTTAGCCCGCCGTTAAGGGTCGTAAATGTCGAGTTGTATTTCCTAAATACCTTTTGCGGTTTCTTTTAATTTTCCGTTTTTTGTTGTATTCCTTGTTTTGTAATGTTTTCATTTTCGTCGCGTTTTTCTCTAGGGTCTATACACAAATAATCAGATTAGTAGGGGATTACATTTCGGGTCTCGAGTACACGAAATTCTTCAATGAAACCTTCGTCGCCGTCGTCATTTCATTTCCTCTTGGCGAGGTGCGAATATTTTGCCAATAAGTAGGTGTAATCATGCAGAAATTCACAAAAGCCGATTACGAAATACATAAACTACAGGAAAATGTTTTTAATTTTCTAGGGTTTCAGGTTATAAAAAAAGAAACTTTTCCCAAGTCAGGGAAAGGGAAAACTCCTGATAGTTGCCTGTACTTAGGTAAACATTCATTGTTTCTAATTTTATCAAATAATATTTTTTTAATAAATTTTATAGTTGCTTGGATTAAAAAACGCAATTAAGCATGTAACTTTAATGTTTCGTGCTGGGTTGGAACCAAAATTAAAGCGAACCAAATTTTCAATTTTTTTCTCCCAATATCTGCCAAATATTGTGTTCGCTTTATGTCTTTAAAAAACTGTCCACCTTTGGTTTTCTGAAAATTATTTAAATTTTGGCTTCCTAAATAATTTTAGTTTTGGGCCTTTAAAAGAAAGCGAGCATAGTCTATAGAAGATAGGTCAAATAGTCCATATATTAAATTTTTAATACAAGTTCCAGTAGTGAATAAGATTAATTATTTAAAAACAGTCCACTTTGTTTTCCTAAAAAATATTAAAATTTTAGCCTTTAAAAATCTGTCCACTTTATTTTCCTTAATAATTTGTTATAGACCACAGTCGATAGGGCCTCCAAAGGTTATAGACCACAGTCGATAGAAGATAGGTCAAATATTTAATTTTTTAATAAAAATTCCATTATTCAATAATATAAATTATTTAAAAAACTGTCCCCTTTTTTCCTGAAAATTATTAAAATTAATTATTTTTAGTTTTAAGGTCGGGCCTCTAAAAGTAATCGACCATAGTCGATAGAAGATAGGTCAAATAGTCTATATATTTAGTTTTTAAACAAAAATTTCAGTATTAAAGATTATTAATTATTTAAAAAAACTGTCGACTTTATTTTTCTGAAAGTAATTAAAATCTTGGCTTCCTTAATAATTAAAAATAATTAATAATTTCAGTTTTGTGGTCGGGTCTAATAATCTATATATTTAATTTTTAATAAAAATTGTAGTTTTCTGTAATATTAATTAATAGCCTTTTAAAATTGACAAAACTAGTAGTTTTCGTACTCCTCTTTATTTTTCTTTGAAAGAATTCATTTAAACCATTTCTCAGATTTGTGTTAGTCAGTCTGAATACACGCAGAAAAAAAGTATGGTTAGGGTGACAATATTCGAAGAGGATCATACTATTGTTAGGTATATGGTTGTGACACAACAATATTATGATCCTCACAACAATAGTATGATTCACACATAACCATACTATGATCCCCACAACCATAGTATGATTCACACATAACCATACTATGATCCCCACAACCATAGTATGATCCTAACAACCATAGTATGTTTGTCATACAACCATAGTATGATCCTCACAACCATAGTATGATTCACACGCAACCATACTATGATCCCCACAACCATAGTATGATTCACACTCAACCATACTATGATCCCCAAAATTATTTATTAGGATTGGTTATTGTTGTTATTCAAAAAAAGAGGTTTTTAATAAATTGTTTTTATTAAATTAAATTGCATTACTATTAGTTCATAGCCAGAATTGAAGCCATGTTTTTATTAAACATTTCATTCAAGAAACAAAAATATATATTCCAACGGCCAAAAATACTTTAAGTTGCCAGCAGGGGTGAATGCTACTTCACCATCCGTAGACACCACAAGTAACGAATGTGATTAAACCATGATCAATGGCTATATACTTAACTGCAGGCAGATTTTAAATAAACGAGAACCAGTCGTTATTAGAGTATTTCACCGAACAAACTAAACACAATAAAAATCCCTCGAACTACCTTCCGATTGTTGTTGTCTTTTTTAATGGACAGCAACCATTCACTGTATCGTGTGCATGTGTTTTTTTTTTGTATATCAAAAAAACATACGCACACACATACATGTGTGCTCTACAAAACCTGTTTTGTTATGTTCATAGTCACAACCATACTGTATGATTGCCGTAATCATATTTTTGTTAACGTAAATTTTAAACAACAATACTTTTGTTGCACCAACCATGTTTATATGGTTGCTACAACCATATTTTCATTTCTAAATTTGGCAATAATACTATTGTTACCTTTCAACAATAGCAATATTGTCGCAATCATACTATTGTCAAAATAAAATTCAAAAAACAATACTATGGTTGCGACGAACATGCTTTTATTGGAGAGAACATATTATTGTTGCGGTGACCATAGTGTAACGATATCTTTTCTCTGCGTGTAGGACCCAATACTGAAGACATCAGTGAAAAGAAGTCTTACGACTAATTTTATTTGGAGTAAACTTTTTTACATCACAGGAACGAATTTCACTAAACCTTTTGATGCATACTTCACATAAATATTTTACGAAAAATCCTTTAAAAAAAATAGAGGGAACCTTTAGTTTAAAACGCAATGATCTCCAGTTTAAAACTGGCTTCGAAACAGTTTTATACGCTTAGCGTGGTGCGTTTTATATCAAGCTTCAACAAGTAAATTATCAAATATTAATCCGTACATTTGCCCCTGGGTTGAATCCGGATTTCTAGTAAAAAAAAAGTCCTGCCCTGCTACCATAAAATATGACCCGCCGACAGCTTTTTAAGAAAATGCTTTAAGAGATCAATTATTATTGTGTCCAATATATTATATTAATTATAAATAAGCACAATCTTTGTTGATGCTAAATTTCTAGAATAACTAAATTCCTAGATTCTACGATATTGGTGCAAAATGCACAGTGTCTTCTTTAAACAAATATAAAATACTAGATCTAATTTCAATCGATTTAAAGAAATTAAAACTAATGACATCATTAGTTTCCTTATCGTTAGTTTTAATTTACCAATTTTCTTTAAATCTATTGAAATTAGATCTAGTATTTTATATTTGTTTGAATAAGACTCTGTGCGTTTTGCGCCAGTATCCATATTAAATTCTATTTCATAGTTACCCTACTTTAACACAGAATGTCACTGTTACCTGCTTTGGGTTATGGTTAACACAGGGTACTAATGTTGACAGTCCCTATTGCCAAAACAAAGAACTTTCCAAGTTTGTAACGATCCGTAAAATAAATCCAGCGATGACACTTACTTACATACATAGGTGAAATGTTTGCAGAAAATAACAAGGCCTTCTGAAAATTTGTTTGGTGGTTACTCTATGTCAGCACAGGGTGATATGTAGAAAGCTACAATGAACTATCTTGCTTGCAAAAAAAGAAAACAACACTCAAACTTTGTAACGATCTCCAAAACTAATGCATACAAATTGCACGGGAGATCTAGAAAAACTATTTGAAGGCAGTCAAAATTAACAGCTTCGGTTAGTTTTAAACTTTCGATTTCTATCAAGCGTCCATTTATAGAAATCTAATTTATACCTAAGCTTGCATGGAATTATCTAAGCTTTGAGAAAACTTTTTCGTAAATAGTTTCTGGCAATACAGTATGATCTGTAGAGTGCTGGAGTGGACCCCATAGGTTGCACAAAGAAGGTAACTTTTCAAAATTGTAACGATCACAAAAATGTTTCCTTAAATTTAGCATTGGAAGATCAAGGCCTTCAGAAACACGATGGCGGTTTTTTCCCTCCGTTTACACAAGGTTAGCTGTAGATTATTAAAATTGACCACTTCGGTTGCTAAAAGAATAATTTTCAAACTTCGTCTCGAACGTTCTTATTAATGGATCCATAAATGGGAATCTATGAAGAGGTACCTTTCAGAAAAACTTTTTAACGGTAACTCTATATCTGCGTAAAAATATTTTTAATGTTAAATCGTAATCACAACTTAATTTTATAAATATAAAAAAATCACCTAGAAAGAGGCTGGCATGTCGAAAAACTATTTAATGGTCACCTTTTGCTAACACTGGGTGATCCCTAAAGTGTCAGATTTACCCGCAATAGTTGCAAAATCGATTTATGTCATGGATCCATAAAATGAAATCTAATGTATAGAGAAGAGTTTACTAAGAAGAAGCTAGGGTTTAATAAAATCTTGTTATTTTATTTGGTGGTTATTCTATGATCCCTAGAGTGCTATTGTGGACCGCTTCAGCTTCGAATATATTACCTTCAAAGTTTGTGACGATCTTCAAAATGAATAAAATAATATCTGAATCGTAAAGTCGTCGGCATTGACGAGGTGGAAACCCGCCGTTAAAAAGATTTAAGTTTAACCATTGTACCACTGCGTCTTCTGGAATTTAAGCCAGGAAAATGTTGCTTTTAAAGTGCTAGGATTTGTGTTAGAATCTGTTAATATAGGACTAGAAGAATCTGTTCATATAGGGTGATCTATAGAGTGTCATAATAGAGAACTTTGGCTGCAAAAAAAAATACTTTGCGAGTTTGAAACGATCTTTAAAATTAATCCATAAACAGGAATCTAATGAGAGAAACTTTTGTTGATCAAAATTTCAGCTTTACTTTAACTGCTGAGTTTCCTCATAACTCCTGAGTTTCCTCGAACTTCCGTAAGTCAAGGCACATCTAGAGACAGTAGCGCAAAAAATATTCTTCTATAACCGAACTTTGTAGGTCGATTTTTTTGGTATAAGTTTGATTCGATCTTTAGAGTGTCATAATAAAGAACTTTGGCTGCAAACAATAACTTTGCCAGTTTTTAACGATCAAAATTAATCCATAAATGGGAATGAGTGGAAGAAAATTATGTTGATCATAATTTAATTCCTCAGTTTCCTCATATGCAAAGGAACTTCCATAACTTGAACTCCCCTAAGTCGAATGACCTCCAGTGTCAGTAGCGCTAAGTATATTTTTTTATAACTCGAACTCTGTTAGTCGATTTATTTTTGGTATAAGTGTAGTTCAAACTTTAGAATGACATAATAGAGAACAATTACTTTGCGAGTTTGTAACGATCTTCGAAATAAAACCATAAAAAGTATTTTAATGAAAGGACATTTTGTTAATCAAATTTTTAGCTTTTCATTAATTCCTTTCCATAAACATTTACATTAATTCCTCAAACTTGCGTAATTACATTTATTGGCAGTAGCTCAAGAGATAACTCGAACCCTGTAACTCCATTTTTTTGGTATAAGTATAGTTCGAGTTATGCAAGTTTTACTGTACCATTCAAAAGTTATTTTTCTGTTTATCCTGCTTATTTTTAGCTTTTCATTAATTCCTTTCCATTAACATTTACATTAATTCCTCAAACTTCCGTAATTACATTTATTGGCATTAGCTCAAGAGATAACTCGAACTCTGTAATTCCATTTTTTGTATAAGTATAGTTCGAGTTATGAGAGTTTTACTGTATTTTTCAAAAGTCTTTTTTCTGTTTTTCCTGCTTTTTTAAATGTACTGATTCATGCCATAGCTATTCTAGTTTGGCACATGCTAACGGCATAGAGTATAATCTGTAATCGTCATTAAAGAGCTTTAATTAAAAGAAGTATGCCGACACGACCGTCTGACAGTCTTGCGATTATTTAAATGTTTATAAAATATTTTCAATTTTTTTCTGGTCGTTTTTTTATAAACATATTTTGCGGGTTCTTTGGCCCGTGCCATACTTGTTTAATTATTTTGTTTTTTTTTGGAGTAAGGGGGGATATGTCATCATCAGCATCACAAGTATTTCTAATAAAATTTAATTATACACAAATATTTTTATGATTTAACCGAAAGCTCAAGAGCCCAACATAATAAAGCAGCTTAAAAGATGGAATCTCTAGAAAATTAAGCGAAAAACAACAACAAACTATTCCCAAGAAAAGAAGAAGAAGAAGAAAAAACGCCACAAAAATAGTAGACAAAACGCTTAAATCGTAAATAAGAAAAAAAACAAAGCGCAGAACTAAAACAAAAACCCAAAAATATACATTTTGAGGCAAAACTTCAAGCGAACAAAACACAGCAACAGAACGACACATGAAAATTATAAGAGTGGGTTTGTGGTATCATCACACACCGGCTTTCTTATGAAGTTAACATCAGTCAGAAAATGATATGCATCTCTCTGGTTGCAGCCGAAATGACAACAGCAACAACCAAAACCTGGCTTAAACCAAGCATCCATTCATCCTCCGGACCGCAGCCAGGCCTTCCATCCGTCCGACCAACAAAACAAACGATGGCAACATTAACAACATTATCATCATCTTGAACACAAGACAAAATTCGCATTAAATGAAAACGTAGTAAAGCCGGCAAACAACAAAAACCTTCTAAATTTAGATCAAAACAAAATATAACACGCCGGACACGACAACCAACAACATCCAAGCCATCATAATCAAGTAGCAGTTTATCTCTTTATTTTATTTTTATATTTCTTGACTATGATGAAATTTAAACCACATCTGTGTGTTTATGTTGTTTAACGTTTTATGTATGAACGCTGTTTTTGTGGTCTATTTTCGTGGGGGTTTTTTGCTCGAATCATGGCTTATAACAGCCAAATGTCAAACTCGAAAAAAGAGATCTTATATGCGCAAAGTGTTTAAATTTTACGTTGGCCTGTTTAAAGTGGAAATTAAAATGGGAACACCGCACTTAAATATGTGTTTGATCACATATGTAAGCCGTGTTCTAATTTCCACTTTTTTATTAAACGAGCAAATTAAAATCGAAGTCGCATGATCGCTGATCCGACATGAAATCGTCGTAATAGCTCTTTTGGCATAATTAACTTACAAATATCTAAAGAAATTTTATTGAAAGTAAAAACACTGTTCTTTATTGGTTGTTTAGTCCAATAAAGATGTTTTTGCTAATCAAAAAACATTTAAATGAACAAAACTAGTCGGTGTAATCACCACATTACAAATAGCTTTCCCAAGGGATAGCTTTCCCATGCACACCAAAAAGATTTTGAGATACAAATTAGCTTGACACACCTTAAACGGTGTTTCATTAGCTTAATAGAAGTTCTAATTTTATTGAGGGAAGTACATACTCGTATGTTAATATTTTTGCCAATTTTTTCATCGTGTTCCCCACACAATTGTGGTTGGCCATTATATTTTTGGAAAAATATGGACTGATGATTCTACTAGGCCATTAACTACACCAAACCGTGGTTTTCTCTAGGTATATTGACACCTCTTGGACCTCTTCTGGTTGCTCTTCAGCCCAAATGTGGCAATTTTGTTTATTGAGCCAAAAATGGGCCTAATCACTGAACAAAATTTTGGCCGAAGCCAGTTTCTTAGCGATCGCTCATATCCATTATACAGTTTCACAATTAGGAGACTTTGTTGTGGTGTAAGTAAGTTTCATGATGAAGTGTCAAACAGTGCTGAAAACAAATAAAAAATAAAGTTTAATACAACACACGCGTAATCTGTGAAAAAACCCTATTGAAAAAATACCTCTAGATGGATCACCCTTTATAACCTAAGGCTTGAAACAGTCGTTTTGTCTGACAAGTTCTTTTGAAGTTTTTTAGAATGAAACATTTAAGCAATAACAATGTATCTTTAAATTTCTTCTTTTCCTAAATCTGGCTGAATGTGCATAAATTAGCCTAATTACTTTTGCTTTACTTCATACAAAACCCTTTAACAACTTATCATTGCTCACTTTGAATATATCCATTTAAAATTTAAAGCAAACCTAAAAAAAAATTGAAGAAATTTGCAAATACACATATTTCCCTTTCATTTGCTGCAATTTTTTTAAGTTAACACAAACTATTCGTCAGATTCTTTGAATTTTGAAAAATTCATTCGCTTTTACTTAAAAATGTCGTCAATCGTATTTGGTCAAATTTGACCTATAAAATCGTCAAATACGATAAACCATCATTATTGGCAGCCTTGCGCTGACCGAACTGGAACTTCACTGATTATACGCACTACATTTCGCACCAGCTGAACACACGCTTACAATAATTATTAGCTGTGTTGGTTTCAAATAACTAAACTAGCCTTTGGTGGGCCGCCGTGGTGGGAAGTGTACAAGACTATTGTACTAGCTAACCCAGATTTAACCCCAGTTTAGTATATCTAACAAATATTTGGCAGCTGGTTTTCACTTCCTAAATGCTGGGGACTTTACAAGTAGAAGATTTATCTCTAAGCCATGTAAAAATATCTATTAAATGCTTTAGCCGTTCGGAACCGGCAGTTCCTTCTTAGTGGGTTTAAGATTTGAATCGTACACAGCTTACTGATTTGAGAGACGTTTCTTCTTGTTCCTAAATGGGACGTTGTGGGACTTAAGTAGTATTAACTAGCGTTTGTATGGAAGTTACTCGGTTAACAAGCGAGTTGGCCTTAAGTTACTAAAAAAAAGCAAGAGCTATAAGAATTATTTTGCCAACAAAAATTGAAATATGACACGATCTGCTATATAAAAAAATTTGTTTTTTGTTATGTATGCTAAGAAATAATCAGACAGGGAGAGGCGTCATCGGCTCTTTCGCTTTTGGTTCATCTACACGAGATAGGAAACGAAAATCCATGAATCAACTCAAAAAGAAACTTAAACATTTTTTTATACAGCAAAAGCTTAGAAATCAATTGATTAATTATATTTCAATGATTTTTGTATTACAATTAATATGTATACTGAAAAATAATCAGACAAGAGGAGGTGTCATCGGTTCACTCGTATTGGGTTCATCTTAACGAGATGGAATTGGTAAAACTATAAATCATCTCAAACTGAAACTGCAAAAACATTTAAATCATTTTTATAAAGCAAAAGTTGAGAAATTAATTGATTTATTATATTTCAATGATTATTTTATAACAATTGATATGTATGTGTACTAAATAATAAGCAGACAAGAAGAGGTGTCATGGGCTGGGTAAAACTATAAATCATCCCAAACTGATACTGCAAAAACATTATAAGCATTCATATAGCAAAAGTTTAGAAAATAATAGATTTTTATATTTCAATGATTATTTTATTACAATTTATTAGTATACTAAATAATAATCAGACAAGAAGAGGTGTCATCGGCTAATTCGTATTGGTTTTTTCTTTATTAGATGGGATAAGCGAAGCTATAAATCATCTCATACTGATACTTCAAAAACATTAAATGCATTTTATAAAGCAGAAACAAGTTGATGTTTTGTATTTCGATGATTATTTTTATTACAATTTATGGTTTTTTGTTGTCTGCTTTTATCGAATTCGCCTTTGAATCCTTTTGTTTTTCTAATAGTTTTTTAACTCGTTTTGTAGTACAAGTCTGACAAATAGTTGGCAACTCACTCCTCTAACATAAAAACCTTGATTTAAATTGTTCAGACTAACAAAATCAACAGTATTGTCAAAAAACGGTTGGAAACACAAATTTCTGATATGGAGAAAACAAGCTCAAAATAAAATGGTATTGTCAGTCCGAAAAGACCCTTATGAACATAGCCCAGAAATCACATTCTTTATTAAGTGTCTAAAAAAGTGCAAGTATAAAAGTTTTTGATTTCTTTTTTAAAAGTTCTACTGTCGATAAGTGAAAAAATTCTTTATCCAAAATGCTAGAATAAATCAGTTTACAAGTAAAAACTGGGAAGAACAGACAGTTCCCATCTAATAGGATTCCCGATTTTTAGATTGATGTGCTATAGACGTAATGACAAACTCAACAATAGATTCTGAAATTCCATTTCAAATGTCTCAACTCTGTTTTATAACGAAAATGTATAATAAAACTCTCTTTTTTTTGTTTTTTTTTTGTTCTCTTCGGTAATAACCTTTTATTAATTTGTTACACTTATGTGGTAATTATTCATTTCTATTCCTATTATTTAGTTGTGTTTCGTCTTTTTGCTTTTTTCGAAACATTTCACACCCCAGTCGACACAAATCCAACGTTAAAATTAATGTGAGAATGTGTCGTCGTTGTTTGAAAGATAAACCTGGTCGGACACTTGCTAGCATGAATGACCTTTTGCTGACATGTCTTCTTCAAAATTAATTGCCAGCAATTAGTCTTTTTGCCTTTTGTGGCCTTATACGACTGCAGGCATACATAGATATAATACGTACATCCTCCGTCCAGAATTGAATTTGTCCATCGATCAGCTTTTTGTTTCTCGGGCGATCGTCATCTGTAAAGACAAAGTATTGATACTCGTAATGATGACATATATAGAATGCATTCATACTGATGAATATTCAACAACAAAAAAGTTAAAAGAATTAGACTCTTCATCGAAGAAGATATAAATACTTTGATTTTAAGGCAGAACACAATTTTGTATATTATATATTAGGAAAAACAATTTTATATATTAGGAAAAATGTTAATTTTCTAAATTGTGTCCAGATCTTTTAATACATTTTGGTCTTTAACGGTTGAAAGTTATTAAAATTTCCACTTTTATTTTTTTTGACATGCAATAATTGTACAGCTACTGTAATTTCTAGTTTATATTGCCAATTTTTTTTCTTCTGCAGATAAATTCATTATCATTTTTTTAAGAATAGGAAGTTCGATGCAAACTTCCAATATTTTCATTAAACGTTCTTTTCCCTAGGGAAATCTTAAAAAGGGATATTCATATCTGTGATATAAATAACCAATGAATAGAAATTCAAAAATCCAGCCCACTATTATTCCTGTTCGAAACTAGTTATCAACGGTCATTTGGCAGCTTGCCCTCTTGTGGTCTTTGCTCAGGACAGGAGGACACAACCTGCAACGAAAGTGAAAACGAATTATTACCTTTCGCACAAGCAAACAATGCTGACAAGGACTTCTTTGTCCTCACAATCAGATGTCCTTGAACATTTTTACGACTGTTTTCTTTTTCAGGTTTCAAGGAAAACCAAAGACAATTTCTAACTGTTATCTTTATATCATTATTATCAATTCAAAAAACAACATCGATTTTCAAAAAATATTGTTTCAAAATTCAATAACTGCAATTGTAACACAGATAAGTGGGTCATGTAACTGTGTTTTTAGGCTACTTTGACACATGCAGCTGTAATTCAAAAGAAGTCAAGGGACTGCAAAAGGACCTCATGCTGAGTGAGAGAAGAAACCGAAAATCTAACGGGGTTTAGACAAAAACTCAAACCAACTGATGATAAAATGCAAGGATATTTACAAGAAAATAAAAACATTTTTCTGTATTTTCAAATTCTTTTAAAAAAATCACACCCACTTAAATATGGTTAAAAGTATTTTAAATATTGAAAGTGGCTGATATTATTTAATTGATTCATCCACGATGGTCTTTAAAATATTATTTAATATTTAGCTCGTTAGTTTTATTTCGGTCTTTGGCTTTGACACATTTAACTGGGATTATTTTCGTGGGCAATTGTGCGAAGAAAATTGAAAAGTTAGATTGAAAGCAGTAGGTCTCATTCGTTTGGTGAGAACCGGGTCTTAAAGTGTTTGAAAAAGTTTTAAGTTTTCCTGTGTTTTTTACATTTATTTATTTTTTATTATTTCCTTATTAAATTTTTTTAAAAAAAATTTTTAAAGTAGTAAGAAATTATGACTAATGAAATGTAAAACTAATTGATTTTCAAATAAACATCAACTGAAAGAAGTTAGAAAAAAGCTTGCGAAACATTAGGAAACCATGACTTTAATTAGTTTTATTAAATTCATGAAGGAAGGCTGACCAATCGGCCTAGTCAAAAACGACATAAACAAATAAAAGTTCGGTTTTTCTTTCAACAATTGCGGCGAAGTTTTCTAATAAAGGATGTCACGGACCCGAATTCGCGATAAAAGCAGTGTGCAGTCAATGTCACATTTTCAATTTGTTAAAAACCTGTCTTTTACTTTAATATAGATGCAAGAGGTCTTGAGCCGGTTAATCGCTTGGTGAGAGCCTGGTCGAAGAGTTTGGTTTTTCTTTCAACAATTGCTGCAAAGTTTTCGTACGAAAGTCTTCACGGACCTGAATTCGCGATAAATGCAGTGTGCAGTCAATGTCACTTTTTCAATTTGTTAAAAACCTGTCTTTTATTTAAATACAGATGCAAGAGGTCTCAAGCCGGCTAATCCCTGTTCAATATTAATTAATATCAACACTGCATACAGCTTTAAAGTACTGTTCGTTTATCACATTCTAAAGTGATAATCATAACAATCTTTCCGGACCACTAAATATTTTTAATAATTTTAAAATTCTTTATAAACTCTAAAGATAAGTTTTATAAGATTAAATTTTCGTTTGTCTGTTTGTTCGACATTTTTGATGTAAATCAGTAATTAGACAAGCTTGAGGTCTGTATTGTTTTTTATTACATTATAAATTTTGATATTTCGATGCACTCGATGCAATATGAAATGTTTAGCTGTTGTGACGTTTGATGATTGTAACTTTTAAGTTTCCTGAAGATGATTTCCGACGGATATCGAAATTAAATAAAGCTATAAAAACAATACTGACCTCAAGCTTGTCTATTTAATTACTGTTTTATAAAATTTATAATAAAAACTGTTATCAAATCCCTGTTAGCATGAATAAATGAAAATAATACCATTAAAACTGTAAATATTTATGAGAAATTATGCAAATATTTACAACCACATCCATTTTTTTTGTAATACTTCCAACATCCAGTAGTTTAAAAACCAATCAACCTATATTATAAAGGAAAGACTTTTAATGTCGACGCTGCTCTACCAGTTCCTACTGTTTGCATATACGAGTAAAAACATCTTTTTATAAATATAAATTATTTCTTGGAGTTGGAGAGAAGTTTTACAAGATTTATAATAAATATTATTACCAATTCCCTGTTAAAATAAAAAGGATACTATAAAAAATGTATTAGAAGTTATACAAATAATTACAGCCACATACATACCTTGTATACAGGAAATAATTTTAATGTTAATTTTAATGTTTAATGTTAACGCTAGTACTAAGGACGGATATTCCTTACTACTTGCATATAAAAAAAACATCATTTCATAAATACATATTATTTCTTTATCCCTTTGTTTTATTATATTTTCTAACTCTTCCCTTTTGTCTTTTCCTACTTTCAGCATTTTAGAATTGCGCAAAGAGAAATCCCGCGATGCCGCCCGTTCACGGCGTGGCAAAGAGAATTTTGAATTCTATGAATTGGCCAAAATGTTACCATTACCCGCAGCAATCACCAGTCAATTGGATAAGGCTTCGATAATAAGACTGACCATAAGTTATTTGAAATTAAGAGACTTTTCCGGTCATGGTGATCCACCATGGACCAGAGAACAAACCACCAGCAGCAAGTTGAAAAGTAAGTACCATAAAATAGAATAAATTAACTTACGGCTGGTGTGACATGATATATAAGTAAATAACAAGCATTGAAGGAGAAGATATTCTATAAATTATTTTCAAACGCAGTAGACAGTTGAATTGTTTTATTACGTGATATTTAATTAATGCACATACGTACAGGAAAATTTACATTTTGCGCATTTAGACAAATTGTATTAAAACCCTTTTGTTTTAAATAATTACAATTTTTAAGAAGAATGTTTTTCAAAAATAACCCTGAGCGAGCTCAGTTAGCTCGCTTGATGTAATTTTTTGTTACTTTTTTTCTACTAATTACAAATTTTAAAATCAAACGATTTATGATACATAAAGTCACTCAAAGAAATTTCAAAAAATACTCGTAATGTTTTCAGTTATCGCCTTAACGATCACTTACTCGTTTAGTAAGCTAGTTATCGATAGTGATGACAATACGTTGACATCTGTAGTTGACCACCACCATTATTTTTGAATACATTTCTAAATGTGTGCTATAGGTGAGTGTGACTCATTTCCATAAGAGATAGAAAACATAGCGGCCATATTAAAATAGAAGAAAGAATACAAAAAAAAATAAGGAAAATTTATTCCACAAGAAAATATGGCGGTTGAATGAAATGCACCATTACCTTACACACACACGCAAAATCGATAAGTCAGCAACAAAACAGAGACAATTTCTTCTTCCAGAAAGGCGTGAGAGAAAGAGAGAAACTACAAAAAAAAAACACTTGAACTCACTATCGGTCGGGCGATAAATTGTGGAGGAACAGTGGCTGATTATCCATTAAGGCCTATTTAGGCTGAAGAAAACGACAAAGAGACAATTTCTTCTTCAAGAAAAGAGTGAGAGACACTACCAAAACACACTAAAACTCACTATCGGTCGGGCGACAAACTGTGTAGGAACAGTGGCGGATTATCCATTGGGGCCTTTTCAGGCTGACGAAAACGACTCGTTTTCCAGGTCGTTTTTCCTAACAAATTCGACAAATAGTTGACTATTCGTTTTTTTTAAACACAAACAAGGAAACCTAGTAGTTTCGTCAGTCCGAAAATACTTTTAGTCTATCGCCTGAATAATAATAATTTTGTTTTGTCAACTCCTTTATAGCTACATTTGTAATTGTCTATTCTTTAAATTAAGAGCCTATGTAGACTGGCTTAATCTATTAATTTCCTAGGTAGTTTTACCATAAAAATCTGACAAATGGTTTGCAGCACGAAAACTACTAGGTTTGTCACTTTAAAAAACAGTAAGGGCATATTTAGAATGACGAAGACTAAAAGTTTTTCTAATCGTTTTCTCGACATATGGCTGGCAACTATGTTTCTTACTCGTATATGCAAAAAACGAGCCCAAAAACTACTACTTAGCCAAACTACTGCAAGACAAATAAAATTTCACAAGATTTACAGTTTTTCAGTAGTGTTAAAATTTCTAATAAAAGGCCTTGCCTGTTAAAGTACTTGTTTGGCCCTGTGTGGCAGACGTTAATCAAAAGGAAGTGAAATTTCTTGTTTGAACTTATAATAAAAATAATTTTATTTTTTTTCATTCGAAAATTCCCGTATGTGCCTTGCATACTTAATTGATTTATTAAATACAATTTTTAGAAGTATTTATGACTTTAGACAAAAACAAAAATAGTGAAAAAAAACATTAGGGATCAGTTTTTTAGTTTTGGTTTATTTAGAAATTTGTTTTTTTGCCAGTATTGAATGAAATGCAGATGTACGAAAGAATAATAATGAATATGTACGAAAGAATGTCCATAGAAAACCTCAACAAAATTTATCACATTTTTACAAGTACATTATTTACGTTTAAACAAAATACAGTAGCCCGCGAAAATAATAAGAAGTGTTTAGTTAATTTTAAAGACATAGATAATTTGTGTATGGAAAGTTTTATTATGAATATAATTCTCAGAAAAAAAATATTCTTAAACTCTTATTTTAGTAATGTCAAAATGTTACATTTTTGCTCTCCATAATCGAACAGCTTTAAGCGAATCCTTAAAGGAGGAGAAACACAAACACTTGGTCGTGCTTTTTGTAAACAACCTAACCTAAAAACTGAGACTTCGTTTGTGCTTTTAATTTTAGTGTTACGGTGTAACATTCTCCACCGGTTAAGTGCAGAAAGCGCGTAGTTATCGCACAATTTGCCACACAAAATCAAAATTTAATTCTTGGGATTGCACTTTTTTTTTACAAACGAACACTTATTAAGCAAAAATTAGTTTTAGGCTATTTGCAATTAAATCTGAAATATTTTTAAAGGTATCGATTCCATTTGTTACCAACGTTAGCGACAAAAGAGCAATTCCAGATTAATAATTTGCTTGAAGATATCAAATATAAAATCTTTTTAGTTTTGAAAACCAAAAATATTGACTCTTATAAACTGCGTATATTTTCCTTCAGTATGTTGATTTCTCCCTCCGGGACTATTTCGACAAATCTTGAATAAGAAAACATTTTTTTAATATCATATTACTGTTGATTACAGCTGCTTAACAGGCATACGGAATAATATGATTATTATGTAACACCATGTTTCTGCGGAATCTATTCCGTCTATATACAATTGGATCCCTTTATAGGATATGTTTATATTTCTTCTACCAACTCACTCAGTTGCGATGCCTTAGTTTCTAAACCAGGCGTAGGAATCACACTAAATCCAAATTTCTCCAAAATGGTACGTGGTGGAGAAATTTAGAAAACAGATTCGATTTGAAAATATGTGTTATTTTTAATGTAATAAAAGAAATATAAATAACTTGGTTAATCAAAAAATCATTAAATTTTAAAAATAATTAATTAAATTGGATGTATTATTGGATGTATTAATTTTATTTAGTGTCGCATCCTTTTATTTATCTCGATTACTTCTTCTTGTTATTCTTAGGGTAGGTAAGGACTTAAATTAGCAGCATAACTTTACGTTATGAATAAATTCATTTACAACTTCTTTAAAAGTTGCCACTTTTAGGGAAGCACATTATTTATAATTATGTTCCTATTTACAACAATCGATAAAACCTTTCTGAAACACTCACATATTATCTACTAATGGCCATTCAAAGTCATTGGACTTTGGACTAGTTTCAATATCTACTGGAAAATTGACTAATTTAAGGTTTTTAAACTAAATCTGCTTGGTAGGATTTTTAAGATTTCTGGCATAATATTACCGAAAAAGCGGGAAACGTAAATTACTGAAATTCATGGGAAATATCGGAACGGAAATTCCCAGGAAAAACACGTAACGAATTACAATTTACTTTTGGGCTGTTCCGTAATTTAAGCATTTTGTTTCGGAATTTAAAATCCCAAAATTTCATTTTCAGAGAGTTTCATTCAATAAACAAGAGCAGCTATAAAACTTCAATTCCATTTGTTTCCGGGTTAACCGAAGCAACCTAAACGAAATCATATTTGTTTGCAAGTGTTAGAACCATGTTTAAGTTAATTATTTGTTTAATAAACAAATGAGCGTATATAGTTTGCTCTTGTGTAAATCCAGTGATTCTATTTTTAAAACGCTAGCGTGATAACAAACGATTTCATAATGGAAAAATTTTGCGATGACCGGAACAGGCTACAACATCAAATTTGCGTAACTCTTGCCAATGCCAAACAGACTTGATTATCACAGCCTACTTCCCAACAAATTTTGTGTAGAATGGAAAAATCGGCGTTACATAGGAGGGTATTAATTAGTATAGAACGGGAACTATTAATGCTGTATTTTTTTAAGCCAAAGACGATAAACTGTAGAAAATGAGCTTTTAGGAGAAGTTGAAAAACACAAGATGGGTGCCAATATTTTGGAAAAGCTGGAAAGGTTTTTTGCGTTTTATAGATTTTGTACAAACGAAAGTGGATAAGTAAACCTAGAATTTGTGCGTAACTCAAGTGCTGTTTCTCTACGTTATTGCAAAGAAAAATCATTTCGCCCATTTTTTATAGTTTATCGTCTTTGATTGAAATACTTGATTGAAAGGTATTAATAATATATGTCAATGAGCCTTCGAGTGGGAAGGTCTAAAGAACTCGGAAGGTGATAAAATTGATCAACATATTTGGAAATTCTACTATCATTTTTAAAAACCTAGTAGAGGATTTTGGAGATACTTTTAGCTACAATTTATTTCACAAACCCGTTTAATTATTGCAACCAAATCTAAAAAATGTACAAAATTGTATTCATTAAATATATCAGCCCGTATTTTTTTCTCTAACGATAATGAGATCAATTTTTTTAGAACCCATTTTTGTTTTTTGATGCCATTAAAAAACAAAAGAGATTGTTGATTTAAAAGCTAAACATCATTAATTGGCCGAACACTGTATTAAGTGAATTTTTATCGACTATAGTCACAGTACATATACTTATATATACCTTTATTTGTATATATATATATTTGAATAAACATATATCTATTTGATCAGAGTGTTTGTACATAGCAACTGTACGGACATTGCTGTCATCCAATCCATTCATCCACGGTACCTTCATACGACATTATTCTGTTGCTTCTACCGCTGCGTTTTATTAATAAAAAATAAATAAAAATAACAACAACGGCAGCAAGAAACTTATACATTTTTATACGATTAATTTGCATAAAAAAGTGTGTAAATATACAAATTTGTGTTGGTTTTTCTTAACGATTATTTTCGATCGTCTGTTGGCTTGCCTGTTGTCTCCGTCTGTTTGGTAGCGACGACGACTGCTCATGCGCAACCATTTTGTTTTGTAGCGTATTTTTATCGCTTTATTTCTTATTTGTTTTTGTTGTCGCCAACGACTTTAGAGTACTTTATCGGCGACTTATGGGTAGTTTTAAGTATTTTGTGTGTTTTCGAAATTTTCGCTTTGTTATAGAAGGTAACGGAAGGTTAAATTATTTATTGTAGTTAACTCAGTCAGTTTTTATTTTATTTCAATATAAGTTTCCACACAAATCGATTTTTTTCAGTTTTAAACAAAATGGTTGCCATATTTCAATCAGACGAGACGATGCAAACAAAGTATTTTTTTATATTACCTTGATTTTAATTGTGTTTTTTTTATGAATTAGTTTTTGGTGGATTGGCTTTTAGGGAAATTGTGTGCATTATTTTTTGTAAATTATTTAAATGGTCAACAAGTGACTAGAAATGGTGTGGTGGGGATTTTATTGATTCGAATTAAACAAACCAAAAATCCAATAATGATGAGCAATTTATCGCAATGAGTCACCAAAATATTGTGTCATTTTAAATGATGAATGGAATGAATGTATATATTTTGGCGTTCATTGTTGTAGGAACCTTTTGTTGTTGTTTACTTTATAAAATAAAATAAAAACCCAAATTCGAATACAAAACCATTAGGAAAAGACTTTCCTACCAAGCACTGCCATAACTTGTTACCTTTTAGATTATTTTTAATGATTAAAGAAATCGAAAAATCAAATATTTTGGTATTCATTGTTATGGAAAGTTTTGTTTATATATTTGGTGGCTTATAAAAACAAATTCGATGCAAAAGGCCAGTTAAGAATAATTACCTTAACCCACCAACTTTACTTTAAGGGAAAAAATAATGAACTTCTCTCCCATCAGTGAGTTGTGTACTATATTATTCTTGTACTCGCTGGTAGCGACCTACATTTTAATAACGGCTTTAAGCGTTTAATGCAATTTAAAGAGAAGCTTTTACATGGCTTAGAGATTAATCTCTTAATTTGCATCCTAACCGGCTTTGCATAATAAGCATCACATCGCGCAGGACAACACTATTTTTTTCTGTCTGATAACTAAACTGTTTTGTATTTTAATAAGCGTAACCTTTACTTTAAAATCTAAAATATAAATTTTTTTAAGGAAACTGTTTTGTCTGTATAAGTAGTTTTCAAAAGGAGACCTACAAATATACGTTTTGTATTTAATTTACATATGTTTCATGGTCTACATTTATAACGAACATCACTTTTACGTAGAAAGAGATATTTAGAAACTATAGGCAAACATTTTTAAAAATGAAAAGTTTTTTTTTCTCAAAAAATTATTTTTTTGTCAATTTTCAATTTTTGGAATCATCTTTATTTACATATCTTAGGAAGTATTTACACAGTTTCGAGATATTTTAAATATATATTACAGCGAATAATATTTTAAAATTATATATTAATAAAGGAGTATTGTTTATGTGATTTTTTAAAGGAGAAATAGGCTGATTAAGATAAATATATTTAAAAAAATTAAGTTTTAAAAAGTAAATATAAAAAAACAGTTTTTCGCAATTTTTTTTATAAAGAGCCCCAACTTCGTTTGTTTATGGAAAATAGCTGGAGTTCTGAATGAAAAAATACTTTTAAAAAGTGAATTAAAAAAAAATCAACATGCAGTTTTTTCGCAATTCAGTTATTTTTTATAAAGGGCCAAACTCCTACATTAATTCATGGATTTTCTACAAATAGGACTCGTAGTTATCCTTATGATTTTTGTCTTTAATAAAAACCATATTTTAGAATTTATGGATCATTTTGTGAAAACAGAAATCCTTTAAAGAATTTTTTTTTTTAATTTTGTTATCTCTGCTTCTTTAAAAATCTTCGAAACTTGTGTTTATAACTTCGAAAGTTATAGTCGATATAATAATTATAGGTTCGACGACAAATAGTTTTTTTAAGTTTAAAACTTCAAAGCACGCCAAAAATATGCACGTCCCTGGGAAAAAGTGGCTCTTGCATAAAATTATTTTACCCTCACAGGGGTATTATGAATTTGTGCCGATGTTTGTAACACCCAGAACGAAGAGTGATAGAGCCATTTGAAATAACAGCCATTGACTAAGAATAACTTTTTGAAATGATTTATTCGTCTATCTATGTATTCTTGTACTCACAGTGCGTTTCCTATATATGAATCGATCTGAATAAAACATTGGACATTTTTAGATTTCCGGTAAATGACTGTAACCATTGAAATTATTATTATTTTATTTCCATTAAAATTTGGGTTTCAACAGATTTATAAGCGGCTAATGATATTAGATTTTAATGCTAGGTTACAAGGCAAACATCATTAAAAATCGAGCGAATCCGTCTTTGTTTTGATATATTCTCCATTCAAATATAGCTCCCGATTTGGGGTTTTACGAACCATGAAATATAGTTAGATACCAGTGTTATGTAATTTGTAGCACAAGTTTGTACTCAGGAGAAATATTATTGCAAAACAACCCTAACGTTCCCTGAAAATCAGGCAGTTTGATCCCTGATTTTGTATAACCCTAATATACCTCCTGATTAGGGGTCTAACCTATCAAAGTGGGAAAAATGTCAGCAGATTTTAAAGAAATTTAAATCGTTGAATCCGTTGCTTTTAATGAATGATACAAATATCTCCATAGAATAAGCTATACGTTTTTCATAAACTAATACACACAGAGAACAAATTTCTTGACACAGCCGAATTTTTGCCAAGCGAATGTTAGTGGCTGCAAGTACAATCTATGTATTCCATCGCTACAGCCATATGTTGATTGTGTACATGTCAGGGAACTGACTCTATCGGCCGAAGAGACAAAGTATCGGTAAACCCAACTAATAAATTTGTACATATATAAGTTATGGTTAAAAATTGTTGGTTTTAAGTTCCCTTGGAATTCGATTGTCATTTCCATGTTTATCTGTATTCGATGTATTTTAATATTCGGTTCATCTGTAAAATCTATAAGTTTCAATACAGTTTGTAATAGACTTTCGGCCAAAATTCAAAAATAAACATTTCTTTTTTAAAAACTTGTAAATCTAATTTGGAAATATGGAAGTTCTAAAATATTTAAAATAATGATTTAACACTAGCTTCTATTCATTTTGTTTTTTTTTAATTACTTAACGTATTTTCGTCTTAAACTAAGATTTTGCGGCTACTAGAACCGATAAATTATTATAAGGATTTTATTCTGATGTTCGGATAACCAATAGTGTTATTACACCCAACTCTAAACGAGGTTGGTAACAACAAAAAACGTATCTGTTTTCACAACCTATATTATTGGTGCCAAAGTAACATGTATTTTCAAATGTGCTAGTTGCCATAACCGTCGGTTGTGACAATCAACAATTTTTGTTGAATTCTGTTAGTATAACCGATTTATTGACTATGAGTTCCGTAATATTTTCGTAACAACTATCTTATGATATGTTATACCATATAACCATTAATACCATGGAAATTTGGTGATTGCAACAGAATGTCACAACCAAATATTGGTATCAAAGTAACATGTATCGGTTAATTGCCATAACCGCCGGTTGTAACAATCAACAATTGTACTGAATTCGCTCAGTATAATCAATTTATTGACTATGAGTACGGTAATAATAACTACCATCTTATGATATCTCGAACCATGTTACCATTAATACCATGGAAAGTTGGTGATTGCAACAAAAAGTCGGTCTATATAACCCTTTTTTTAGTTCAGATCGATAACCAACATATTTTTTTCTCTGAGAATGAGTATTTTTAAGGAAGTACAGTTCATATTATAAAGCAATTGGGTCTTTAGAATGTAGTGAGGGTATCATATAGTCGGCTCCCGCCGACTCTAGATTTTCCCATCTCATTATTGGTAGTAAAGTTCATAAGGGATTTGAGTTTAATTATTTGATTTACAATTAAACATTAAAACTAGATCTCATAGCCTATTTATTTTTAATAGCTTATAATAGAGCATTTCATGAATGTTTTCATTAATTGGTGCTTTATAAACAAAATAATCCAGTACTTAAATCGATAACCTTCAAATGTGTAAATGATATTATTTCAATGTTTTATTTTTGGTAATTTCTGTGGTAATGCATTTTTTGAAACAAAAAGTAAAACATTTCAAAATCTTCAAAATGGCACAACAATTTACGTCAACAAAAAACAATGTCAAAACAAGTCACGGTTTAATTGATTAAAGCGATGGCGTATAGTCACGTTAATGGTATAAACCGCACCAAATGACAACCGTAACGTAACAGCTAAAGATTTCAAATCAAATAATTTTCAAATACTCAAGAAGTGAATTTCTTTAAAAAAAAATATCGTCACTCATAATTCCGCATAAATTAAATCTTCAAATGACTTTAAGTAATATGAGAACAAAAAAAAACAAAGAAGTCAGAAGGACATTAAGATTTTCCCCATAAATAATTCATAAACCCGAGGACCCCTTGGTAATAAATGGCCATGTATAAAAGCATATATGAATAGCCTCCTTTCATCCTGTACATTTCACCCCACCAACATTTTCATCATGTGCTCTAATACCACTTAAAGCAATACCTTGTTCCTGTACTTTTTTTAAGGGAAGTTCTAAGGCACCACAATGCCTGGAGTGCGAGAAAATGATGATTATTTTTATTGAATTGTCATAAAAAAATAGAAGAAAAGAAAAGTAAGACCAAAGTAAATTGTTTGCCAAATAGAATGTTATAGACGAAGTACGGAAAGTGGGGGAGGTGAAAAAGTGTCTAAATGAAAGAAAGTGCAAATGAAGCATATGTGTTGCTCTAGGGACCGCCTGCCATTGGTGTTGCGGTGGTCACCGGCGTGCCGTTGTAATTCTCATATTAGCAGACCTTTTTTGGGGTACATACGTTTCGTCGACTACGCTTGGCCATGGTTCAACCAAACATGGCATGGGTACACAATTGTTAACCTGTGTAACGAGTGGGTCATGTCCAGAGGGGGGCTGTGGAAGTTGTGGTGTTTGGGTTAAGCTGCTGGGCGTTGGCAATAATAACAATAATCGTAATAATCATAAGTAGATGTTGTTGTTGTCGGCCGTTTTTATTGGGGGAATTCATTCAATTTTTATGGAATTTTTTAGGGCCTCTGTTTTTGGCATTTTTATATTTGTGGGTCAAAATCATAAAAATACATTTAATTGAATTAAAGCCAAATTTTGGGTTTTTTTTACGGAAATGTAGTTGGGCATTGGTGGGATTTAAGCTATGATTTATAGTCAGACAACAAAAACAATCCAAAGGAATTTCAGAAAAGTTAACTTCCTGGTTATAAAAATGTTCAAATTCATAAACAGGGATTGACCGGATTTCTTAGAAAGCTTTGTCGCCGAGGACACGAAATCGCGATAAAAGCATTGTGCAGCCACTAAAATTAATATCTGTTTGCCCCTTTGTGAAAAAATTGTCTTCTATTAAAATCTAAATACAAGAGGTCTTGAGCCGGTTAATCCTAGTTTAATGTGAAGGCTGAAATAAGCAAACAAACTACTCAAAACGTTCAAATTTTAATTAATTCAAATTTTACAATTAGTTAAAAATTTCCTCCATATAACCTATAAAACATTATTTTTTTTAGAAAAAAAATTATTTAAACATTTCCAATTAGCGCAACGGCTTAATTTTTCATACTAATAATGCAAATGTATAATTTTTTCCTTAATTTAAAACATTTTTCTAAAAAAATACGTTAAAAATTCTTCGTAGATTAATGAATACGTTTATTTTTGTTCGCCAAGTTGTTCATCAAGTTTTTTCAATTTAATTTACGCTATTAATTTCCGTATAGTTTCTAAAAACTTACCCTTACCTGTTTATAAAAAAATTAAAATATGGCTAAAGAATTTTTTTTTTTAAAAATTATAATTTTAAAGCTTGCGTTAGTATTTATAAAGATGACCCTTACTTAATGTTTAAAAAAAATTTGTTACGCAACATAAAACAATTAATTCGACTCAAGATATCAAATACTGAAAAAGAAGTTTGTATTTTTATTAAAGGCACTATTAAAGGGAAAAGATGCAAAAAAATAATAGCTGTGCTGTACTTTCTTTAACCATGGCCTTATGTGTCAAGGTGGTCAAAGAGAAAAAAACCCGACGTTTTGCTGTAAAAAGACATTATCTCATTAAAATGTCTTTTTCAAAAACAAAAAATTAACTAAATCACATCTTAATCTCTGTAATTCGTGGGCCAATTAGCAATGCATAAATGGAACTTGGATAAGCGGGTGTTACGGACAAAGACTGACCACCGGGATGTCGTCACTTATCTCAGAAAAGCACATACCATTAAAGTAACTATGAAATAGGGCAGGGAAATACTAATTCAAAAAATGAAGTATTTTTCGTCTGTTTTCATACACCTTACTAAAGTTTAAATCCGAATGCACCGGATTCCTTGGTAAAATTTAATACAATTTGTTTAAAATTGAGTGCCAAAATTATGGCTGGTATTTAAAACAACACAAGAAAGATATGGCAGAGTAGTGTAACGTCATCGACGAATTGCGTTTACTCATTGGTGTAGTGTATGCAAAACTTTACTGTGTTATTACTATGATCAGCTATGCATCTTAAACGAGAATTGTTGCCTGTAGAATTGTTCGCCGAACAAAACCGACACATTACAAATTTCTTTGCACATACTTTCTGCTTAATCTTTTATTTTGAAATAAAAATTTCATTACCAACTCCCTCCATTAGTAAAATATATATATGAATTTTGTGAAATATAAAAATATCACCTAAATAAAAAGTTTGAAAAAACAATTTAATTAAGTCTGATAAATTATTTCTTCAAAAGTTTAAATTGTAAATGTTTTTGGAGTTTTGAATTCCAGTTTTGAAATCAAGTTTTAAATTCGGTTAAGAATGATACATCTCAGCAAAGCTATTATTTAATTTGCATTACTTTTTTGTTAACTTTTGAAGCTTTAATTTTCAGCTTGTTAATTTTTTTGTGTAGTAATCACGGTTAGCCTCACCCATTTTTGGGTTCAGGGATATATTTCTTGGCAATCTTTTAACACGCAGGGTAGGATAGGTGGAAAAAATTGTTCTATCGAAGAGCTAGCGTTTACGAACACTCATTTAAACCAAGTGTTAAAATGCCATTCGTACCTAAGGATCTAATAACGTAGGCCCTATTACATCTCGAGCTCGAAAAAACATTCGGCTCACAGAACCAAATATTTTTTTGGCACGGAAAGTGGTTCTTTGCTGAGTGGTAAGGATGAGTTAGGTGCTTGCAGAAAAAATAGCAGAGAGATAAGACTTGCTACCGTGGCTGTGAACAATTGGTCATTTTTAAGATGAGTAGAGATCGCAGAAGGTTTGTCCCTTAATCTATTAAAGAACGTCTACAAGCTTCTGCTCCATCTGGGAGAAAAAATACTTTGGGAACGTTGCCGTATTTTATTAGCAATGAATCACATGTGCACATAAGTTATTGTTCCAACACAAATATTAAAATATTTACGATGATTCAAAAGTCTCTGGTAAGGGATTTTTCGGTAAAACTCTTCATCTCCTGCCAAACAATCTACAGCCCATTGAGTAAAGCGAAAACGCATCGGATTGTGTTCCATTATTAAATGACAAAGTTCAACCTTTAAAATAAACCAAAAATTTGAAAAAAATATCAGGACTTTTTTACAGCCGATTCAAATTTAATATTTTAATTGGCCCATTCTTTATAAAGTTGTGAATCATCCAGTATAACTTTTTGAATTATCGGCCAAATTCAAACAAAATTTGTCTCACGATACTTTCGACTAAGGATGTCAGCAGGCATGAACTGAATTTCCAATAAAGAGCCATGTTTTCTTGGATATAGGAACGGATATAGGAACAACAAAATTGGGTTAAGTTGAGGTTAGATTGATTTAGCAAAATTTATAAATAAATGTTTTCATAGAACTAATTTTGGTATAGCATTTCTCTGCTGCATAAAACTTAAAAACACTTTCCCAAACATTAATTTTCTATCGAAAATAAACATTTTATTTTTAAAGCAAAAATACGTTATTTTTCCCCTTGTTAGATGTTTATTTAATTTTTCCTTTTTGCCTTCTGACTATGTTGTAGGTGCAGCCATAAGACGCAGCCCCGCCGTTGATTTGTTCGAACAACATCAGGGTACCCACATACTGCAGGTAAGTGTAGCAGCCACTTGTGGCCACTTCTTGGCTGTATTTTATTTTATTCTTACATTGTGGTTTCTTGTTTATGCAAATTTCTTAGAACTCTTTTTTTTATACTAAAATGTTTTTCATTTTTTTGTGGATTTCCTTTAGTCTTTGGATGGCTTCGCTTTAGCCGTTGCTGCTGATGGCCGTTTCCTGTACATATCGGAAACGGTATCCATATATTTGGGCTTGTCGCAGGTGGAAATGACGGGCAGTAGCATATTCGATTATATCCATCAAGGCGATCATGCCGAAATAGCCGAACAACTGGGTTTAAGTTTGACATCGGGCGGTATATCCGGCGGTGGCTCCAGTTCGGGACCAGCAGGTCTGGCCTCACCACATTCCGGCGGCTCGGATGATGGTGTGGGTTCGCATGGCACCAACAATCCAGATGGTAAGTTTAAATACTCGTTATTACAACAAAGACATTTTACTTAAAGTTCCGTTTGCCTCTTGTAGTTTCTGGCCAAATGACTGTTCACTCAAATAGCGGCTATAAAGGTTTCGAACGCTCATTTTGTGTGCGCATGAAATCCACACTAACAAAGCGAGGCTGTCATTTCAAATCTTCCGGTTACCGGGTAAGTTCAATATTTCCATATTGTGGTGGAACCACGAATCAAGCTGTGAAAACTCTTCTGTTACGGTAGTGTAGACGTAGACGTTTAAAGTACGTAGTTATCCTAGTGCATAATTATAATTTTAAGTTTTAATTTTCTTCTTCTTTTTTTGGTTTACTTAGTGTCCTTTTATGTTTTTGAAATTGTTCTTCTTTTGTTTTACTGGTATCTATCTATCTGTTCATTAACTCTCCCTCACGAAAAGATAACAACAAAAAAAAACACAAAAAAAACTAAGTTATCCATCTTAAACCCTCTCCCTTTTCCCCTTCATTATCTACAGGCTAATAATAATGAACAATCGGCCAATGGTGGTAAAAATGGTAAAAACGTGGGCACCAATTATTCGGTACGTATCAATTAAAATCAGTACAAAGAATCGAAATCGTTAAAATCTACCTCCCCAACAACAACAATTAATCAATCAATAAATTTGTGTTGTTTTTTTATGTTTGTTTGTTGTTTTAAACAAAACAAATACTGAAATTGTAATTTCTAATATAAAAATTAAACTAACCCATATTATTTTTCAAAATTTTTACTAACATTTATATAACGACTTTAAGAGAACTTAACTGATTTTATTGATCAGTATCGAATTGAAAACAAGTTTACAATTTTATCATGTGTACATCATTGATTGTCATCTTATGTCGTTTTAAGTTATAAAAAAAGTGAGACTCGTAAAAACGCAGTTTGATTTATGAAAGTGGAGTTCTTAAGTTGAATATACCGTCGCTCGTTTGCTATATTGGCTAAAACACCATTTTCTTGTGTTTTCTAGAAATAGAAGTTATGCGAATAAAATTTCAGATTCAAGACAAAATGTTTATTTTGATTTTTTCAAAAATCCTTAATGCAAATTCAATTAATTGAATATTTTCATTTCTTTCTGACATATGTGTATATATTCGCGAATAATTTATTTTAGTATAAAAAGTTATAAAAAATTAAAAATTATTTATATTGCACTCTCTTACTTAATGCGTTTTTCGTCGTAGGCTAATTCTACGCCCTGCGCCACTCTATGGAACAGGGTATTATTACTTAGTGTTTGTAACTACCAGAAATATTTGAGCTAGACCCACCTTTAAGTATACCGACCGACGTTGAGGATTCCATTTAACAATTATTATTGTTGTCCGATCTTCACGAAATTTGGCAGATGTACGTTTTTTTGGATCAAAGACGGACGTATTGAATTTCAGGCTAATCGGTTTAGATTTATAAGTAGATATAGCTCCTACACATATGTTCATTCGATTTGTATGCTTTAAGCTCTAAAAGCCACACGTAGCTCCCGGATTAGATATCGGTGATCAATTCAATTCATATCAAGTGTGGAATCTTTATTGATTATTCGAAAGGACAGTTTATGGCATTGTTTTTTTTAATATTATTTCCATCAAATGTTTTCTGCAATTACGCCTCAGGGTTTCCGTTCTAAGGGTCCAATTTTGGATAACTCGTTCGAGCATTTCGACCTGTATGGCTTTAATGACACGCGTAATGTTGGCATCCAAAACCTGAATCGTAGCTGGTTTGTCAGCATAGACTTTGGACTTTACATAGCCCCAAAGAAAAATGTCTAAAGGTGTGATATCAATCGATCTAGGCGGCCAAGTCACCTGTCCAAAACGTGAAATTACCTGCTTTTCGAAATTACCTCTCAATGGATCCATTGTTTGAGCAGCTGTATGGCAAGTGACACCGTCCTGTTGAAACCAAGTGTCGTCAAAACTACGGGCTTCAATTTTAGGTAGCATAAAGATCGATATCATGGCGCTATAGCGAGCAACATTCACGGCTACGTTCCGGCCATAATAATTTTTGACAAATATGCAGCGATGATTCCACCAGCTTATAAAGCGCACCAAACCATGGATTTCTCTGGGTATAATGGCACGTCTTGAACCTTTTCTTGTTGCTCTTTAGCCCAAATGCGGCAATTTTGTTTATTGACTACCAATAAAGATTCCACATTGATTTGAATTTTTATATATTTTTTCTGAAAAAATACCTCTAGGTGGATCACCCTTTAGAACAACGTTTCTGAAGATACAGAAGTGTAGTGGACCAATTCCACTACACTACGATTGAACTACTGAAATTCATTTGCAGAAAAATAAATTTGATTGCAATCACCAAATGTTTGTTATCGTAATGGATATTCGGTGCGACATATCACAAGATGAAAAATATGATTACGATTGTTGATCGGTCATACTACCAATAAAATGCATAATAAATGTATTCAGTTACATTTTGTTGTTTTAACCGAATATTGTTGATGATATCTAAACTTTCAACCACAAGCGAAAAAAATCATATTTTTACTGCTCTAAGCAAATCGTTTAATCTAATCGTTATTTTATTGTTAAACAAGTTCGACATGTGGACTTTTAGATCCAAATTTCTTTTCTAAAATTTTGGATTCTTCATATTTTCTACCGATGCTTTAGTTACAACTATTGTAGCAACTGTAAAACTTCATCACTGAAATGAATGAAAATAAATTCAAATCGGAGGAACGCTTTCGGCTTCAAACTCTGCACCAAATACGCACTGCTTTTGACATTCAATTGTTCTACAATGGAAGTTTTAGGCTGTCGTCTGAAGTGGTCATAAAATAGTATATAAAAAATTGCCCTGGCCAAAAGTTGTAGGTAGGACTACAAGGTGCTTAATGCGAAAGCCTGGAAAACAGAAAGTCGTAGTTTTGCTAAATATGTTAGAAAATTGTTTCAAAGTCTGTTAAACCTTTTATACGAGTAAATCAAAATTGGTTCTTGATAAGCTGCTATAATTCGGAATGCAACGTATTAATAGCTTGAAGAATATTTCATAACCATAATAGGCAACGACTTTCGCCTTTAAATTTATTTGGTGGATTTTTTTTTGTCGTCAGTTTGCAAGAGCAAATGTTTTATGCAAACATCTTTACGCATCAAGTAAAACGAATTTTTAATATTGCGGGATTAAGAACTCTGCACAATTTTGTATCCAATTTCATTAAAAGTCGAGTTTCGAAAAAATGGCGCTTAAATATTTTTTCGCAATAAGTGCTCGAGATGGCTGGTCCCTTACCTTTACGAATTATCGGTATTCTTACTGTACAGTATTTTAAATCCGATGTATTGGGAAGGACAATTGTTAAAATCTTGCTTGCCAAGTTTGCAATTGGCGTAGGTTGTATACAAAAACGCTAAGAGCTTTTTGGATGTAAACTGTAATCCAAAAAAGCTATTCGTTTAGAATTATCATTTTCAGAACAGCACATCGGAATTGCCATTGTTAAGGCTATGAGATTTTCATTAAATGGCAAAAATAAAAATACAGTAACGAAAACACAATAACTTTCTGGGCCCAAAGATTATACTCGTACTAAGTTACCAAACATTTTGCAGACCACATTTCTACACTAACTTTAGAGTTAACATTTAAGTATAAGGCCGGGAGAAGCTCTCCTAATAAGTTTTAATGGGCGTCCTTATCAGAAAATGACATATTTTGTAACATTGCGACTTAAGTTTTGTAATTGAAAGAAGTTCATTATGTAGAATTTATTGTGCTTAAGGAATAGGAACTGGTGAATATTTAAAATACCCTTTTTATAGCAGCTTCGCCTGAGTGTTTAGTTAATAATTCGCATAAAGGAAAGTAAGTTGTTCTTGTACCATATATTCAAAAATAGAATTATCTTGGTAAGGCATTTCCCTTGCAAAAATAGAATTATCTTGGAAAGGCATTTCCCTTGCAGAAGAAAAAGCTGTTGTTTTTCAAAGCGTTTAAAATAAATATTCTTTATATGAAATATAAAACAGGAATTCGTGTTCAATAAAAATACTTTAGTGTCGAGATAGAACTACTGTTCCATATAGTCCTGGGAACACGTGTTTAAATAAAACGCAATAATTCGGCTTTGTAAAATCCAACATAACATACAATTTTATATCGCACTCAATATTATTTAAGAATATTTGAGTTAAGGTATTCACGAGTATTTTAAATAGGCTATTTTATGATTTAATAATCAACTGAGGAATGCTCTACAATGAATTTTACAGGGATTTCACATAAAATATCCTATATAATCACCCTTTTATGTTTAGCTCAACGCGCATTGTGTTTTATTAGCAAATACAAACAATCTATATAGATACACATATAAATAATTTTTAAGCTCCTCAAGGATTTATTTATAAAAAATAAGAAGTACACCCCTTTTCTTCAAATTTGTATTAATTTTCCATTTCACTTTTTCATTTATATTTAAAGGTTGTCCTATTGTTGTGTAAATTACGCCCCCAATACACATTTTCACATTCGAGAAAGGCCCAGCCCCCACTCCTTGGTATGGTGGCGTTGGCCATAGCGCTACCACCACCATCGGTGCATGAAATACGCTTAGAATGCGATATGTTTGTTACAAGGCTAAATTTCGATTTTCGTATTGCTCACTGTGAACCAAGGTAAGAATTCAAACTGGCGAATCTCATGCTGTAGAAACAGTGCAAAACTAATTGTGTTTTAACTTTTGACAGGGTTTCCGATTTATTGGATTATACACCGGAAGAATTGGTGAGCAAAAGTATGTACTCACTGTGCCATGCTGAAGATTCAAATCGCATGAGGAAACATCATATGGATCGTAAGTATTGAACTGAATATAAAGTGTATTAAGAAAATGAACATTTAATGTAGGCGGATGATTAAAAAATGAATTGGCCTTAGTGAAGTTGGTTCGTCTAACATTTGTTTTTTAAATTTTATTAATTTTATGAAATACACACTCTAGCCCGACGGTTCGGGCACACTAAAGCTTTTTTTTTCTTACGCTGCGACTGTTTGACTTCCGGCAGTCTGGAAACCATTAAAACAAACGTTCAAACCTACAAAATTTTTATAGCAGGATTTTTCTATCCCTATATTATAACCTTTTTTGGTAATCAGACTACCAAAAGTTAAGAAAAACGCATCGTAGGGAAAAATGCTTCGGTGTGCCCGGGCCTTAATGCGAATTCTTGGTATATGATAGAAAATTTGATAAAGATATCTTAAGAGAGCAGATGCGTTAAAAGGTCTACAAAGACACTTATGACGTCCGCGGTAATTTCTATAGTCTTCCATAAAAAAAACAAGATAATTGACATAAAAACTCCGACAGGACCGTATATTACTGCATCTGCAAACACTAGATGTCACTAGCGATATTCCTCTCTCGCATAGTAGGCGTGTTCTTTTATCGCTCATGCAATTACTCCAAACCATTTTACAAAAATTAAAAAAAAAACAATGATTTGTTTACAGAAAACTATTTATATAATTTGCGTCATAAACAGCTTGTTTTTAAAAATTTAAGTTTTAAAAAAAATTTTATTTTACAATCGCATAGTATTGTTTACTGAATTTAATTTTGACAATAGTATGATTGCCGCAATATAAATATTGTTGAAATGTAACAATAGTATTATTGCCAAATTTAATAATAATAAAATGTGGTTGTAGCAACAATATAAATATGGTTGGTGCGACAAAAGTATTGTTTTTTTGGTGTTATGTTAACAATAATATGATTACGGCAATCATACATTATGATTGTAATTTTTCTTCATTTAAAAATGTTTTTTAAGACAATGTTATTGTTACGGATCTAATGCAATTATAGTACTTTCTATATGGAGATTAAAATTTTTCAAACAAACTGCTTTGGATTTTTAATAAACTGTAACTTTAAAACTGATTTTTTCTTCTGTTAATAAGCCACTCCAATTATTTTGAATTTAATGTATTTTCAAATAATTTTCATAATTCAAATCTATTGTTGACAACTTAACCCAATTCTAATAAATAATATTAAGGGTCATAGTATATTTGTGTGTGATCATACTATGATTGTAGCGATCATAACATGGTTACGTGTGAATCATACTATGGTTGCGTGTACACAGAAATTTCTACAGTTATTTGCAAATTTGCAGTTATCGCCTAAGCGACAACTTACTCGCTTAATAATTGAACGCCAAATAACACGCGCATTTGTCGCTTGATTTAACATAATCAAGCGACAAATCTCAAATAGAAGTCTGTCTTAAAACAATTGATATTAAAAAGGGATTCCAAATCACATATTTTATTTGTTAAAAACCATTTTCCCGCCAGTGTTCGAAGCCGATAAAAAACAGTCGGAGGCCAAGCGGTTGTTTTTGATTTCTTAAAAAATTTTGGGAACCATCGGCGGCAAAAAATCGGCTCATTGTTTTGTTTAGCCCAAAAAATGAAGTTTTCGCAACCACGAGCTAATTATATAATTATTAAACAAATCAAATGTTAACTTTGGTTAAATTAATGTGTTTTGATCATGTAACTACCGAATTACGCCAATAACAAGGTTTTATATTCAGCATAGATATAAACATTTAAAATTTTACAATAGCTTCGTGAAGCCGATTTTAGCCTTTAAAATTGGCGGCGGTAGACTAGGCAAAAATCCATTGGCAGCGTCGCACCTCCAGTTTAAGTCGATACAGTTTTAAACTCTGTTTTCCGCACTCTAAATTACTAGTTTGACTCAAAATCCAATAAGAAACAAAAGATCTATTACAAGTATAAAATAAAATCAATAAAACCTCTTATAGCCCTCAAATTTTTAATCATTTTAATCTAATATTTTACCATATCCTTAAAATATCCAAATTTTCCTAACAACTGTTTTTTTATTTTATTTATATCTACCTTTGCAGTTATCGAAAAGGGGCAAGTACTAACCGGCTACTATCGCCTGATGAACAAAAACGGTGGCTACACCTGGATGCAGAGCTGTGCCACCGTGGTGTGCAATTCCAAAAATGCCGATGAACAGAATATCATTTGCGTTAACTATGTGATCAGTAATCGTGAAAATGAAAATCTCATACTGGATTGCTGCCAACTAGAGCCCAGCATAGATAGCATTAAGCACGAAGACCTCTCGAGTATCGATAAGAGTTCCGGTTCACCGGGCGGTGATGCAGCGGCCGCCGGTGTAGACAATGGCCACAATGGTCTGTCGGGCAATGAGGCAAAATTGGCATCACCCAAAACGGAACCGGACACACAACAGCAACGGTCACGTGGCCGCGGTGCGAATATGTCAAATAATAATTTAACATTGATAAAGGAGAGCCCCACTCCAACAAGTATGGATGATGGTTCTGTTAATGCCTTGCCCACCACGGTAACATCAGCTCCTACACCGGCGCCCACAACAACGAAACGTAAACGTAAGAGCAAAGTAGTGCCGCAACAGGTGGAAGTTGAAAGTGTTGTGGATGCAGCGGCGGTAAATGAGCCTAATACCAAAGTTCCTGCTTTAGATCGTGATACGCCACGAACTCGATTGCCCTCGATCATAGATGAACAACAACAGCAGCAACAACAACAGCAGCAGCAGCAACAACAGCAACCAGCTCCACCTCAAATACAAAGTTCTGAAACATCGGTCAAGGATTTGGAGCAAGCCATGTCGAAACATCTGCCTTCGCCCGGTAGTACTGGTAACCCAGTGTCCAACAATACCGACTTCAGCGCAGACTCACTGCTCAAACAACAACAGCAGCAAAACGAGAAAAGTAGTACCATTCAATGGATCGGAACGCCGCATTACCAACAACCTGCTCCGCCGATGCCCGCTACCGCTCTGCTTCGACAACTTTACGCCAATCGGGAAAGTGTGATACGGGCCACCGCACGACAAACACCGACCGGTGTATTTTATGGCGACCAACAAACGGGTCCTCTACCCACACCGCCAGGCAGCGAATCATCGTACGATAATCAATACCTACAATTGCATTCACATCCCCAGAAGAGCTCGTCGGACGCCTTCACCAATCTGGTGTCCACGTACGGCTCCTATCATCACAGTTCCATAGACTATCACAATGCCATGACACCGCCTAGTTCCGTTTCGCCGCGAGACACCAACAACTCGCTGAATACGGGCAAACCAACTACCACGCTAACGTCACTCAACGGCAGCTACGAGTATGTGGATCCTTTAAAATCGCAATATCCTTCTACGACCAGCAGTACAACGGATGTGTCCTCGGCGCTGCCCCTCAAACCCCAACCCTATTCGGCCACCGCTGCCATGCACCATACCAGTACCACAGACGCCACGAGTGGCTTGACCTATAGCAATTTGGATCAACCGCAATATTTCACACCGCACTCCAGTTTTCATTTGTATCACAAGGGTGCACCGACGAGCGGTTGGTATTCGACACCCTCATAGGTCGACCTGAATCAGAACTACGAAACGCCGCCATCATTTTTGGAATCATCGTTCCATCAGAATTATGCCTCACCACCGCCGCCGAATGCCAACGCCTTGAGTACGAAAGATAGTTGGGATATTGTGGGTGCACTGGGAAAGGTGGCTCGTATGTTTTTCAATGTAAGGAAAGGCAATTAAGTGTTAATCGGATGGATTGGGAGGATTTTGAAAAATGTTAAGTGGGATTTTATAGAAAAGGTTTTGTCAGTTTTTCGGAAATTTGTGTGCGAAGTAGAAGCGATTCGAAGAATTTATCATCGAAACCTGTCATTCTGTATGAAATACAACTCTGTTCTAATGTGTTAACTTAGTGGCAACTAATTACTTGCTTCAAAACTTAAAGGTAAATCATGGTGACATATGATACAAGCAGTATAATAATACAAGATTAACAGGCAATTTGTTGCTATAAAAAAGAGAAAATTTCAAATTCAAATGTCATTTCAAGTTTTTAAAAAGAAAATTGACAGCTTTGCCTGCAAACACATTGAAAAAAGTATAAAATAAGCTGATTGTCGACACTACCTGTATTATTGTGCCATGATGCAAATCAAAATTCGGTCGTCAGAATTAAAGACGATAAATAGTAGAAGATGGGCGAAATGAGATTTTACGAGAACTAGAGGAATACAAAAATCATTCTGGGAGATCTTTTTTGCATTTAAGTGAGCGAATTTAGTGTTTCACTTTTGCCTTTTTTAAGTTCTTGTGATTGTGATCAAACGAATGTAGACAAATAAACCGAGAATTTGTGCGAGTGCTGTTTTTCTACATTATTGCAAAGAAGAAGCATATCGCCCATCTTGTATATTTTATCGTCTTTGGCCAGAATGTCAAAACTTCACTAAAATCTGTCAGAATCGATGTGGGTTTAAACCAAGATGGAATCATCTTAAAACTTTATGAAAGAAAAGTAAAATCCCCGGAAACTAATGTCTGGTAGTTCAATAAGTTAAGAGCCCTCAAAATAGCTACTCAAACCTGAAAACTCTAATTTTAACCCCTAATAGGCTCAGTGTGAAGTTCTCTTGTAGGCTCACGTATTTAAAAGGCACAAAGCCCTCAACATTTGAGATGTAAGGGCCTTTTTTTGACATGCTTCGAAACTTGATAATTCCAGAGAGGAGCAGCTGTCTTACTGTAATGCTCTCTTATACGTTATATTACCAATGATAGGGCATTTTAAGGGATACTTTACTTAAATTGTTTAAATTGATTTGCGTTTTCTGGTCGAGTGGTTTAAGAATTGCCAAAACAGATGACAGTCTACTCTCGATAATCTGAAGCTCAGGAAACCAGGAAATACTAGACATTTTTACAGTTTCAAAATAATAAAAGTTGAAATAAACCGAGAGGAATGGGGAAAAACAATTCAAATTCAAATTTACGAAAAATCGATTTCATCCTATCATCGCCCAATTAACATCTTCAAATTATAGAATGTTGGCGAGTGATATTAAGTACTATTCCTAAACTTCCCATTGGATTCACACTCGAAAAATCCTTCCCATTGGATTCACAATCGAAAAATCCTAAATTATATCGTCAACGAACTACTTTTACAAGATGGGCGTTGAGGTAAGTAAAATGAGTAAAAATCATGTTGGGATTGCTTTTTTTTGTGTTTAAAGTGTGCGAATTTAGTGTTTTCTGTGTTTGTTTTCTTCAAACAATTTTGAATTTCTAGCGTTCTTGTAATTGTGTGCAAACGAATATGGAAAAGTAAACCCCGAGAATTTGTGCGTTACTAAAGTGCTACATAATAGCAAAAAAGAAGCACATCCGCTCATCTTGTGCAATTTATAGTCATCTTTTCATCTTAAAAAAACATTGTACAAAGCAACTCTACTTGCCGCAACTCTTAGTTTGTAGGAGAGTGAGAGAGGGGTAAGGGGAGTGAAAGGGACACAACTTGACCGTACTGTCAATTACTTTTGTGTTTTTCATAGTGTGAAGTTAGCTGCAGATAACAAAAACACAAAAATCAGTACGAATCAGTCACAGAATGTCAGAAAAGGCAATAATGTAAACAAAAATTTTCCTAACACAAGAGGCATGTTCAAAAGGGAATCATAAAAATTGACGCAAGTAAAGTTGCCATCTAGAGTCTCAATTTGTATCGTTTCACGCACTTCTCAGAGAAACGATTTGAGCCATTTCTGCTACCACAACTTGAAAATTTTGCAAAATTGTAGAAATTATTTAGATTTGTGCAAAAAGTATTGGAACATTGCTCGCACTTTTAAACACCAATGCCGTGATCGGAAAGTGGCAAACATAATATAGCCCTTACCCAGAAAAACATTTGGTTGCCAAAGCAACTTTTTTGAAAATCATATTCTGTAATTCGGGAAAATAATTTTATTAACAATTAAAACTCTTTCCAACACGATGTTTAAAACCACTCTTCACAGGCACCACAACTTTAATGCCATGAATTAAAGTTTATTTATTAAGTATTTTTTTAAGTCTATTCAAGCTGACTGACTAAAACTAGTAGTTTTCCAGGTCATTCACATACTAATCTGGCAAATAGTTGGCGTTGGTGAAAACGAGCACGACAGCTACTGATTTGGTCAGCCTGAAAAGCCTATGTAAGATTTTTTAATGACGGGGAAGCTTCTGATCATATTTGGAAGTCACGAAAACTCAAGGAATATTTTTTTGCTTGTAAGAACAACACCACAGTTTTTGCAATTAAACACAAATCACGGAGATTAACACTTATGTAGCGACAGGGAGTAATGGAAAAATTCAAATAAGGGATGATTTTAATGAAGGTGGTGATGGTAATGATGATAATAATGATGTTGTTCAACAAACGTACAATGACTATCAAACAGACGAGTACGAGTAAATTAATGCAATTAACTTGCTCGCATCAGCCCACAACCCACTAAAGTAATTTTCTACTTAAATACTATAATTATGTTGTTGATTCGCTCACTCATGACATTCGGTGTAAACATTAAAGAACAAATCGGGGTAGCAAACCAATGACAAACACTTGAAAACAGAACTAATTTGTGTCAATTATACAAATTGTCGGGATGATTGGCAACACCGAGACCGCTTTGGCATGTAAATATATTTGAAAATACAATATAAGTTTATAACAAATATACGATATACAAACTTTAAAACATACATATAACATCAAGTAAAAAAATCGCCTATAAGATTTATTCTCAATAATATGTATGACTTTTTTCTATACTAAACATCTTCATTTTGTAAATTATTTTTTTCTATTTTTTGAATGAATGATAGAATGTTAAAACATTAAATGTTGTTAAATAATTGTTAAGGTTTGTAAATTAATTGAAATGAGAAGAAAACAAATAATGAAAACAAAATCAAACTTCAACCGTAATCCTAAAGTAATACTCAAACACACTCTTTCGAAATCGTGCGAGATTTAGTGGCTAAAACTCAGAACACACGCATACAAACAGAGTAAAATATTTATAAATTTAAGTTTATTGCAAACACAACGCGCCCCCATATACTCAAAGTAATATTCTTTGCATTAAATAAAAGCTTAAAAATATAAAAAAAAAATTAAAAAAACTATTGAAAAACCAACTTCCAAGACTTAGATAGCGTGCCAATAATTTAATAAAAAAAATTAAATAAATAAAACAAATAAGTAAATTTTCCTTTTATATTCATAATTCACTTTGTTTTTAAACAACATATCAAATGCTTCCTGTTTTTTTTTTATAAATTTAGTATAAATCTCTTTGAAAAAAGTTAAATTTACAATTAGTTTTTTTTTATTATTTGAATTGTAAACGTTGTTTTCTTTTGTACTTTTTGTGGAAAATTGTCCCACTGTGTCGCTTTAAGTTAAACGTGTTTTAAAATTATTATTGTTTACATTTTTGTTAAATAGTTTAATTCGTACTTTAGTAATGTTTAGAATTAAACAATCATTTCTGTCAAAAGTTACAAATTGTATGTATAAACACCTTAAACTTTAAAGCAAAATATTAAAGATAAAAAAATATTTAAATGTAAGAATAAATTTTTGCTAAAATATTTAATGTTCGCTATTTTCAAAAAATAAATTCGAATCTATTTAAATAATAGCACTATAGTTATTATCTAAATACACAGAAAAAATATGAAAAATTATAATAAATAATAATAAACAAATATGATAAAAATTACATTAAACGGTTTTTGTTTTTCAATTACAAGTAAATCGGCAGACGAAAACAATGCTAAAATGTTGCTTAAAAGTAAAATGGAAATGAAGACTTCTGAACACTTCTTGGTACCCTGGGTTAAATTTAGTTCTACGCCCATGGCCATAAAGTCCCACCAAACAAATTTCTGGAACTGTTTTTAATGTTTCTACCGATTTTTATACTGTCCACCATAGGATGGAAGCATATAAAGATTTGTCATTACGTTTCTTACATCGCGAATTATTTATCTGCGACCATAAAAAGTACCGCAACATCCCGTTAAGGAAGAAGGGAAAACTTCTCAAATAAGTGAGCTATGAACGATTCAATTCCTATTCTCACGGATCGGAATCTTTTGTTTAACGCCGGCTCCAAACAGCTCATGCAGTTCATACTAGTATATTCGTTTTTACATGGCTAAGTGATAAATCTCCTACTTTTAAAGTCGCCGACTTACGCGGGGTTGAACCTGGGTTTACAGGCATGTTAGTCCTGCACTCTTCAATCTCACCACGGCAGCCCACAAAAAAGTATATGTGACGCGCAAAATAGAAAGGTTAAAAACCAGTTTTTTTCAGGAGAGCCATTTTAAAGATTAGGTCCCTTTCTATTTGCGCTTAGAATCGTCGACTTCACTTTCATAAAACGCGCATATCTCTGGGAGGGAACACTTTTGGGCATGGGATCGGTCTCACTCGATGCTCAGATGTTGTCCACATCAACAAAAAAAAGTAAAAAGTTGATGAAAAGTTTTGTTCAGGAGAGCCCTTTTAAAGATAAGGTCCCTTTCTATTTGTGCTTAGAATCGTCGACTTCACTTTCATAAAACGCGCATATCTCTGGGAGGGGACACTTTTGGGCTTTTGTCCACATCAAAAAAAGAAAAAAAAATGAAAATTGATTTTTTACCCTTAGGTCCCTTTCTCTATGCGCTGTCAAATATACATATGTATAATATTGATTTCATAAAATGCTAAGACCATCTAGCCATGTTCGTCTACCCGACAGTTGAAAGCACGATTCAAACCAATCCAAAAGAACAGTAGCTCGTTTCTGTAACTCGTACCGATCGCATTTACCGACTGAAATTACCGATATGACGTCATTCTTACCATCACTGTTTCTGTAAAAAAATTGCCGATTTCTTTTCCATTCACTCGTTCCAAATCGGTAATAAGACATTTGCTCCGATTGTACTCCAATAGGAATCGCTTAAAAAGTGTTTCTGTGAGAGACGTGACTCAACTTGATATCGGTAATTTTCTCACTGACTTCAAGCCAAGTGAGAACTCTGCCGATTGTTATAGTGTTTTTGCAATTAGGAGGAAGCCAGTAATCATGTATTACTTTTTGAACCAAATACTATTTTATTGATGTTATTTTATACAAATAAATATTTTATTAAAAAATTATGTTTTAATTGTGTTACCACGGTTAAATTGTGTTTCAAAAAAGGTAGCAAAACATAAACATTTAAGATGGCCGTGTGTTGAAATTTAAGACAATTTATAAACCGGTTTCAACGAAATCGGTATGGTAATGCTAAATAACCGCGTGCAAATGTTTGTTTACTTGCAATGTACATCACCAACTGTCAACTTATTTATTTGCTCGTTTTTTATTTATTTGCATATTTTTAACAAAATGAGTGATAAGGTAAGTTATAGTCTAACTTGTTTAAATATTTAAGTTATTTTAAAAAAGCAGTGTTTTTATACAAAAAAAATGTGTAGGCGTGGTTACGGGGACCTAGCGACCCAAAAACCATACACTTATGTTCGGGACTTCGGGTATCCAGAAACAGTTAACTCTTCTGCCAAATCAGAATATGTACCTATAATCAAGAATTGTATTAATTTTGGATTCGACCATATAAAATATAAAATTTTGTCAAGATTTCGTATAAAGGCCCATTTAGTCTTGACGGTTGACGGTAGACAATCAGCTATTTCAGTTGGGGGTTGCATTTTGCATGTGTTAGAGGGAGATAACTACAGTTTGACGGTTGACGACGGTAGACTTCAGGCCCATTTAAGGCCCATTTAGTCTCGACGGTTGACGGTAGATTCTGCAACCTGCAGAAGTCTACCGTCGTCAACCGTCAAACTGTAGTTATCTCCCTCTAACACATGCAAAATGCAACCCTCAACTGAAATAGCTGATTGCCTACCGTCAACCGTCGAGACTAAATGGGCCTTTAAGGCCCATTTAGTCTCGACGGTTGACGGTGGACGGTTGACGGTAGGCAATCAGCTATTTCAGTTGAGGGTTGCATTTTGCATGTGTTAGAGGGAGATAACTACAGTTTGACGGTTGACGACGGTAGACTTCTGCAGGTTGCAGAATCTACCGTCAACCGTCAACCGTCGAGACTAAATGGGCCTTTAGTCTCGACGGTTGACGGTAGATTCTGCAACCTGCAGAAGTCAACCGTCAAACTGTAGTTATCTCCCTCTAACACATGCAAAATGCAACCCTCAACTGAAATAGCTGATTGCCTACCGTCAACCCTCCACCGTCAACCGTCGAGACTAAATGGGCCTTTCTTCTGCAGGTTGCAGAATCTACCGTCAACCGTCGAGACTAAATGGGCCTTAATTCATTATTTAAGGTCCATAGTTTGCCGAAAAATATGTCCTTTCGAACGCGGATAAAAGGGTATTCAGTCAATTTTACAATTCGGGTTAATTGGAGGCCATGAGCTATGGGCATGCTTATTAGACACTACCTTTCATGTTCGGAAACAAGGGTATCCAGAAAGATTTGGACCAATTATGCACTCAGCCATAGAGGCCAATAAATAATTTGACCACCTTCAATAATATGAAAAAAACAACAAAAATTTTCGTCACGAATCCGAAAAAATACATTAATTCTACGGTTTGACCATATTTGAGGTCTTGGCCCAAAGGGGTCTAGAGCGCTTACAATGAGGTCCCTTGAAACATCGGCACATAGTTACGTAGAAACTGTGGAATTTCGTCACCAATCTAAATATGCTTTAACTTTTTAGATTTGTCTAAAATTATGGCCCGCATCGACGGGCTCTCCTCATAAACAATGGACATTTGGGTTCTCCAAAAACAATAAAATGCATATATTTGAACTGGACAGTTTAATTTCATGCTAATAGTAGTAATAAGTACACTTTAACCAAAAAACGATAATATTTACTAGTGTACAATTTCATTAAAAAAAGAACACGCAACTGAAATTTATTGGACTGTGTTCTATTAATCTGCAAAATTTGAGAAATATCAGTCTAACTGTTAGAAAGTTATAGCAATTTATCTACGAATAACCAGCTAATATCTAAAGCCACGATTTAAGAAAACAATTTCGTTGCGAAAGAAGAATTTCCGTTGCCAGCACCGAATATTTTCATCGTTATAAACGAACAAAATGGTATTAATTGAATGTCTTATTTTAAAAAAATCCAATTTTCTCTGCACAGAGAAAAAAATTGTTGAAATCTGTTGAAAATACAAAAAATCCGCTGGAAAAGAAAAATTTCAGTTGCAGTCAGCAAATGCCTGTAATCGTAAAGGATATTTGGTTCTTTTATGATAAATATGAGCATCGTATTGTACACACAACATATTAATCGGTCAGACCAATGAAACCTAGTAATGGCAACTAATTATTTAGCCATCATATTGTTGTTGCTACCAACTATTATTTATGATAACTTAAATTTCATCATAATCAAAACGGGGTGTTGTCTGTTAATTTTTTTTTGGTTGGAATAGGCGCTATTCAAATAAAATAAATTGATTATTTTTATTTCGTTGAAAATCTTTTATCTTTTCCATTTTTTCCCATGACATGGCCGTCCCTATGTTCTAGAGTACTTCAAGTGCAAACAGTTTTTTTCCTTTGATGATATTTTATGATCCGAAAATTCTTTCCTGGATGTTCGGATATTGTTTTGATACTTCATTTCCAAGTATTTAACTGTACAGAGCACCAACTAAGATTCGTTTGTACTGATGGAATACACGAGGTGTACGCAACCTTAAACATTCGGTTGGGAAAAAATCCGTTATGGCAACGAATCCGTTTTTTGTGTGTGGAAAAATCATTCCTCGTTTTTTCGTCGAAAACGACATTAAAGAAGAATATTAGTAAACAGTTTCTCTGATTTATTAATTTAAATACAGGGTGGCTGATGAATGAAGAAACTTAAATGATTTTTTTTCAGTATATGGAACTCATTTTTCTTTTATTCATGTTAAAGTTCATTCAATTTCATTAAATATACTAGCTTAATTTGTTTTAAAAATAATAGAATTTAAATGTCCCCTGCTCGTTGATGCATGTGCGGCATCTTACCAAGAAGTTGTTCATTACTGCTTGGAAAGTTGCGCGTGGAATAGTCGCAATTGTTTCTCGAGTGGTTTGCTTTAGTTCATACAAATTTGTTGGATTTGCTTTGTAGACTTTATGTTTGCAATAACCCCACAAGAAAAAGTAAAGTGAGAAGACCTGGGGGCCAACGGAATGTGTAGTTTCTGGATATCAGCTTATTGGGACATATTCGTCACAATTCTGTCATAACAGACCGGGCTATGTGAGGACTTGCACCATCTTGCTGAAACCACACAGAGTTGAAAGAAATTATTATTCGGCGTAATTCTGGATAGAACGACTCTCTCAATATGCTTAAGTAACGGTCTCCAGTAACCGTAACGGTGTGACCATTTTCTTCGAAGAAGTTGGTCCCGACAATGCAGCGTGATGTAACTGCACACCACGCTGTGACACGAAGTGGATGCAATTTCGTCTCATGGAGTATCTGTGGGTTGGAAGCACTCCATATTCTACAATTTTGTTTGTTTATGTTGCCGTTTAAATCGAAGTGGGCCTCGTCAGACATGAAAAGGCAGTTCAACATGTGTCCGTCCTCTTTCACCACTTAAAGCATCTTCTAGCAAAATTCCAAACGAATCGGGAAGTCTGCTGCGTTGAGTTTGTTGGCCATTTAAATTTTATACGGGAATAAGTCCAAATCTTTGCGCATAATTGACTGCAATAACTGCCTGCTTATACCCATTTGAACAGATAAGCTTCTTGTCGAAACGCTTGGATTGTTTTTAATGGCAGCAGCTACAGCAGTGAATGTTTCCTCCGTCCGAACTGAAGGATTTCAATGGTAACCCCTTCTGTTGACTGTCCCATGCTCGGTAAAATTGTTAGCAAGTCTTCTTATGGTCCATCTGCTCGCAGGATTGCAGCCAAACGTGCGCCTATACTCTCTTGGAACAGAAACTACGGACTCCAGTGAGTGATAGCGGCGGACAATCCAAATTCTTGTTTCAGAGTCCCAGTTATCCATTTTTGTTAAATCTAAAAATCAATCTGCAAAATAAAAATAACCAGATTCATTAAATAGAAAAAAATTTATCAATTAATTTTGGTAGCCGCTTTTATCAGCCTATCTGTACTGTACCGAGAAAATATTAAGGATCTTATGATACTTTCAAACTTCTATTAATACCTTTAGTTCAATTTTCTGACAATTGCAGTGCACTAACCAACATTCGGTTGTACTGATAAAAACTTTAAAGTTCATGCTAGCTCATCATTGGATTGGCAAAAAATCGGTTGTGGCAACGAATCTATTCTCTATGTGTAAAATACGAGTAATTTAATACATTGCGCGCCGATATATATATTCATAAAAACCACCGACAGTTTAAATTATGGTTATTTCTTTAAATCCGACAAAAAACGGTTTTTCGGTACCCAAATAGTATTTCCAAATATATGTACATCCAACGGTAGCCTTCTGTATTTGATGGCTCTATTTTCATAGTCCTGTGCCCCCTAATAATGTAAAGGAAACATCAGCACGTTAAGCAACATGTGCAGTAAATTGACTTTTTATTATAACATAATCCTTCAGAACTGATTATTATAAATGATGTCGTCTCAGTTTCATTTTTTTTGTTTGGCTTTTGTAGGCAAAATAAAAAAGCAGGCCCTCACGGAGCATCTGAACGAAATGGCAAATCTTTAATAAATGACTGAATTTTGACACATATTTGTCTTTCGTTTGACTGACCAAACGACCGACCCGTCTCATTCTTCATGCACAGCCGCCCATATGTATAATTGTGGCTTGGATGGCAATGTTGAATGTGGCATACTTCGATGAAAAGTTATTATCATAAAATACGCATAAAATTGCAATTTGGCACATTTGTTGCGGTCAATGTGAAATCATTTTTTATCTTTTGTTTTACGGATACCCACGGCTATGGATGGACAGGACAATGTTATCATTATGACCAAGAGGGGGGTTGAAGGATGTTTGACTGATATATGTATGTGAGTATGTGTGTATACAAAGTTAACTGACATTTAAAGGGATATTTGATATGAATGCAGAAGTAAAAAAGGAAATTAGTGGTGACCTCCAAACCAAGTCAGCCTCTACTTAGAGAAGACTAACATAGAGAGAAAGAAGACTAAATTATATAGCATTTTCTTTTAGAAGCGGAATTGCTATAAATTTAAACAGCACGTCCCAGAAAGTGAGTATAAATATTTACTGGGATAAGTGTGACAGTAAGAGGTAGTTTAACTTTTTTGTATCTTAGGTGTGGCAATTTGCTTTAGTAACAACCAATCATTCCACTTCTAAACGGTTTGCTCTCATATGCATAAAAACTTACATTAAACAAATTTAATATATTAATAATAATTAAGTACACACAGAGATAAAATTATTGGGAATTGGTAGGAACTACGATGATTCGGTTGTAAAAGAGGAATTTCGCTTGCAATTAACAAATGTTTATAATGGTAGTGGATATTTGGTTCGAAATACCACATAATGATAAATATGATCATCGTACTGGACTCACAACTTATTGATCGTCAGCCGAAAAAGGTATTCAATCAATAGTTTTGCAAACATTTTGTTGTAATCACTTATTAGTAATGACCATAACCAACAACGGGTGGTTTAATGAACCATTTTAAAAAATAAAATGATTCGATTATAACTGCCTTTAAGTCAATCAATTCACCAATTACACCCCCCCCCCCCCCCCTTAAAATCGTTTATTATCTTTTACAGTTTTTTTTTATCGATATGACACTCCCTATGAGTACTTCAATTGTGTAAGCAAACAGTTTTTGACTCTGACTAAAAATTTAATATTTTTAGTTGAGCAAGTGTGGCATGTGTTTTTTAAATTCAAAAATCTTTTCTGGTGGTTCAGATGCTTGACATGTAGCACCGACACTACAGTTCCAATTACTGACAATTACAGAGCACCAACTAACATTCAGTTGTACTGATGGAACACTCGTGGTGCATGTAACCTCAATCATTCGGTTGGCATAAAAATTCGGTTGTGGCAACGAATCTGTTCTCTGTGTGTATATTTGTATGGACATTTAATGGCATTTATTTTTTGAATATAATTTCCTTCAAATGTTGGCCGCAACTACGCCTCACGATTTCCATTCAGAGGGTCCAGTTTTGGATGACTCGTTCGAGCATTTCGACCGTTATGGCTTAAATGACACGCGTAATGTTGGCTTCCAAAACCTGAATCGTAGCTGGTTTTGTTCAGCATAGACTTTGGACTTTATGTAACCCCAAAGAAAAATGTCTAAAGGTGTGATATCACACGATCTAGGCGGCCAACTCACCTGTCCAAAACGTGAAATTAGCTGCTTTTCGAACTGACCTCTCAATAGATCCATTGATTGAGCAGCTGTATGGCAAGTGGCACCATCCTGTTGAAACCAAGTGTCGTCAAGATTACGGGCTTCAATTTCAAGTAGCATAAAGATCGATATCATGGCGCGATAGCGAGCACCATTCACGGTTACGTTCCGGCCATCATCATTTTTGAAAAAATATGCACCGATGATTCCACCAGCTTATACTTATAAACCACACCAAATCGTGGTTTCCTCTGGGTATAATGCACCCCTTTATTCTATGCAAAGTGGAGCTTCCATTGTAAACTTTGACAGTTTTAAGCATAACTTCGCCCAGAGCGTTTTGTCATTTGAGGGCGAATTGTTTTGTTTGCAGTGTGTTAAAAAATTCATCTCAGTCAAAAAATCGGATTATCCCGTGAACATTTTCGTGCGATGATTTTTTACGATTTTCGGCGTGGCTTAGTTGTTTAAATCAACTTGTTTCGACTTTTGGCGATAAAGCACCATCAAAAACCACTGTTAATTCCTGGTATCAGTCTCGAACGCTGTTCGCTCCAGGATGAATTTTGTGAAGGACGTCCAACTTTGTTCACCTGCCAAAAACTATCGATGCTTTGCGTGAACTGATTAAGCAACCGTGACATATCGTGAGATTAAGGAATCCTTGGGCATTAGTATGACAAGCATCAATAAGATATTGCATGTTTATTTGGCCGTGAAAAAATTTTGTTTTCGTTGGATCCCACATAATTTTACGAATGCTCAAAAAAAGGCTCGTATGGATTGGTGCAAAGTGATGTTGTACAACAGTGTAATACATTGTCACAGGTGACGAATCATGGATCTATGCATATGAACCCAAAACAAAACAGCAATCGACCGTATGGGTCTTTCAAGACGAGCCAAATCCAACAAAAGTTGTTCGTTAAAGAAGTACATCGAAGCAAATGATTTTTTTTTTGGTATAACCGGCCATGTTGCATGTTAGTGGAACGTAGGAGGTCAATTCTGAGTGGTATTAAACCATCTGTTTGCCAACAGTGTTCGAAGAAATGAGGAAAGATAATAAGAGAAGACGGATCATTTTGTATTACGACAATGCGAGCTCTCACACATCAGCTGAAACGATGAGCTCTTTGACCACTCAAGATCTCGAATTGATGGGCCATCCACCGTGCAACCCTGATTTGGCACCCAATGACTTCTTATTCCCTAGCTTCAAGAAAAAAATGCGTGGTCAATGTTTTTCATCGCCCGAAGCAGCTGTTGAAGCGTCCAAAAATCATGTTTTGTAGGTGTCTCAATCGGAGTGGAAAAAGCGCTTCGACAATTGGTTTGAGCGCATGCAAAAGTGTATAAATCATGCTGGAGAATACTTTGAAAAACAATAACACCATTTTTGACTAAAAATGTTCACATTTTCAACCATTTTTTATATGCGCCTGTAAAGCTGTTGTAAAAATATTACGGTGTTCACAATTCACAAGTTATGTAGGTGGACTGTTCGTACTCCAACATATGGCCCACTTTCAACCGCATAGATAGTTTTGAAAATGTATTACGAAATGCAAAATTTAAAAACGATTGATTGCTCGTTTTGAGAGATATTGTGCGAACCAGCCTCACAGACAGACTGGCAGACATGACTCAAATGACTTTAAAAGCCAAAAAACGGATTTGGTTATATTTGTTATATTTGGCGGGATTTATTTTATTCGTGCAAACCAAAAAGGAAATGTCTGTAACAGGGCGTAGATTGTGGATTCAATTTTTCACACAATATATTCGTAAGCATCCGGTATAAGTCGGTATTTCATCACCATCAACAAGATTGTTTATTAGGTACAATACAAACTGACACACATATACGATTTTCCATATTTTTGTTAGCAAATCTCTAAAAGTGTGCCTTTGAACTTGCTAGGAAGGACATCAGATTAATTTCGACTCTTGCAACTTCATGTTCATAAAAAAAATCATTAATACGGGACCCTTTAATAAACTGTCAGTTCTTTTGTTTTTTATTGTATCAATACCAGCAAAAGTTTTAAAACATTAAATTTAATGTGTTTGTGATATTTATTTTTGCAAAGTCATATTGAATTTAAAAATGAGAATTTTATTATCTCGATTATTACGAATTTAATTCCTACTGGTTTTAAGTTCAGAAAGACTCTCTTGAAGTTTGCCATATTTCTGTTGTAGTTCTTTCTCTCGATCCATTTGGCGGCGTACATCTTCTTGCAGAGACTATAATTAGAAACAGTGTTAGTGACATATCAAAAAAAAACTATAATAACATAAATACCTCTAAGCGTCTTGGAATAGCAACAGACTCTTGTTCAGCTAAAAATTTAAACGTTGACAATGCCGTGGTGTTCTGTTCAATTTGCTCGTACGTGTCCTGAAGCTGTTTTAGCAAAGCCTGAGCTCTAGCTTGATAACCTCCTGTTAGGATTTTCAATTTCTTTTCGATTTTACCACAACGTTTGGCCTCCTTAGCCATGTGACGACGATTCTGCTCCAAACGCCTTTCGGCCGATTCAAGGCGATCCTTTTTACTGGCCAAATTGGCACGAGTATAACGGTTTTGTGATGGCAAGTACAACACTTGTCCCAGACATTCTTCCCACACCTGTGAGTACACGTCTAATGGTAAATCTCCATGGCCCATACCCTCTTTAACCACATTCATTTCTTCAGCTAACAAGTTCTTGGCTTCCTCAAGTTCTTTCTTTGAAATATCCTCATAGGGATTCGATTTAAAATAACTTTGCAGTTGATCCATTTTGGCTTGTGATTGTCCAGGAACAGGATCTTTTACCGAATCAAACAGCAACATTGTTATCATTTCATGCTTTATCAATTCTTCGGCTTTCTGGAGTTCACTGAGATTCTGTTTGTCTGTGGGTGGACGTAGAATTTTCGTGTTTACTTCTGTGGGACGCGGTAGGGTGCGTTGAATAACTTGCGAACGTTTTTCCAGCTCACGCTTGCGCTTCGCCTCCTGTTCGGCCACAATTCGAGCATCAACATCTGCTTGATCTTCGATGACTACTACGTCATCCGTTGTATCCATGGGCCCATTGTCATTACTATCGTCAGGCACAACAATTTCGTAATCATTACGTGGAGTCGGCAGTGTTGCTAAACCTTCACGTAGGGTATGTTTTATTTGTTTTTGATAGTTTTTGTAAAGGGCTGGTGTGTCGCCAACATTGATGTTCTCTTCGGGGTTGATGCTCAGTTTATCTCGAACCAGGGCTACAGTTTGAGAACCATCTCCAGCTCGAGGTGTTCTACCCACAGGCACTAAAGCCGAAGACATGGGGGTGGCAAAACCACTTGGGGTTCCCGATTCCTGACCACGTTGTGTTCTAGAAATAACAAATGTATTATTTTTCGAAAACTATTTGATCGGCTGTAAAGAACTTACCTGAAGGGTGTGGCAATTACTGTGTTAGGTGTAGCTATCGCTGATGATTTGGGCAATGTTCCCGAAAAGTCAGATTCATTCAGCGGTGTATTCAGACCGCCTTTAAGTGGTGTCTCTACATGTGTAAGTGCCATTATATTCTGCGCTTCTTGCATAATACGATCGGTGTAGGGAGCAGGTGTTCTAGGTGTTGCCGCAACCTGCGGAGTTATTGAATAATCAGCCAATAAGGCATCTGTTGTCTCAATGCCGCTTTCATTTGCCACCTCTTTGGCCACTTCACTTGCGCGTCCAAGTTTTACCACCTGCTGGAGTTCTTGATCTGATATTTGGGGCTGGGGAAGTACTAGTTTAGACCGTTTACGTTCTGGTTCCATGTTCTGTAGCATTGCAGTTGGCATATCGTTCTCTTTGCGCTGTTTCAGCTTTTGCTTATCCTTCTTGCGTTCGCGCTCTTCCTTTTCCGAACGTAGTTCACCGTCTAAATCTTGTTGACGCATTTTATTAAAATCAGGGCCATTTTTGTCAATATGTTCTTCTGAGGTGTCATAAAAACCCGAGGCAGGTTTCTTCTCAAAAGGTATTTCAGCATTGTAGTCAATGCCTTTGATACGTTTCGGTCTGCCGCTGCCAATACCAGCAGCTCGAAGTTCCCGCCGTTTTTGCAGAGCCGCCAAACGGCGAGCTTCTTCTAGTTGCTTCTCACGAGCCTTACGTTTGGCCTTTTTGCCTTGGGTATTTGCCAAACGTGCTCGAGCTTCCGACAACATTTCCAATTCTGAAAAAAGGCATCAATTAAGAATTCCAAATAATGTAATCTATAGATACAAACCATCTTCATCCATATCCTTGGGATCGGGCCTGGCGGGTTTAGTTTCTGGATTTGGATCAATTTCTCCGGGTTTCAATTTACGTGGATCGTCTGCAGCTTCCTCGCCATCTTCTTTGCGCTGAGCTTGATCTCTGTTTTGGGATAAAAATGAAGTTGGTTTTTTTGTTTGCTTACACACTCCAAACATACAGTAAATATTCATAACGTTCCAAGCACTGAGCCGCTGTTCGTCCAATTATAGGTGCTATGGTCCTCCACTGCGTTGGCATGAGTTTGGCCAAATGCAACAACTTTTCATCCTCTTCGCGCGACCACTCGGTTTTCTTGATACTTGGATCCAGCCACTCATACCACCGAGCCTTACATTGTTTCGCACTTTTGCGATGCAGCAGGGAGGCAATACGAGACCATTGATTTTTGCCATATTTCATAACAGCGGCTTTAAGGATTTCATCCTGCAAAAAAAATTTTGTAAATACAATTTTGTATTTTGTCCTCAAAATTGATTTCGGATTTGGGTAGTCTTACCTCGGTGTTGCGCCACACACCACCTTTTATCATAATTCGCGGCATTTTCTTGGTATTTGTTTATCCTCTTAACAATATTTCAAAGACCTTTGGGTGTTTCAACTCCTTGTTTTTTATTAAAATTGGTAAACGATTAAAAAATCTCCAAACAACATACACTACCACTTGACACTCGACCGGCTGTCAAATAACACATGTTAATGTTGCCACATCGATAGGTATTGTGTAAAGACAAACAAGTGTTGACAACAGTTAGTAGTGGATGTGACAAAATCGCAAATTTGATGTGTTAGGGTGTACGACAGATAAACCCAGGTTTATAACCGGATTTTGTTAAAATAAGAAATTAATATCTTGATAATCGCTTCCAGTTAGACTTTCACTAGAATAACTCAGTGCTTATTTTAAAGTTGTGTAGAAGGCTGTCTTAGTAAATAAGTCTACTATCGACAGGTGTAGTCTAGGGACTCGAGACTTTAAAGCCTTTCGCTATTGAGCTGCTACCGAAATTTAGGTAAAATTCTTCGAATCGAGGAATACAAAATTTTTTTAATTTCATTTAATTTTAGTAAGTGGAATGGACTCACAATCATCTTGTAATGCTTGTATAATCCCATTTTATTTACGTATGCGGATGCTCTTTGGGGCCTAAGGGCCTCACAATCCCAATTTTGGGACATATGCCACGCCCATACATTTGTTTGTATATATTTTTTTCGTTTGAGTACCCACACACATAATAAAGTCGCTATCATTTTTTCGAGATACGAGTACTCAGCCCATTCTGAAGACGACCGTACAATTTTTTCCTTTAATTTTCAGTCACGACCTATAAACTGCACCTCTGCCCACATTTTAATAATAGTTCATAGATCGGGCCTGTATTCTTTAAAGAGCGCACTTTTCTTACAAAAGCGTAGATTTTTCAATACTTTCTTTGGGTTTTTGATCTGGCAGCCATGACTGATAACAACAATCAGCTGTTCGTTTTTTTACTTATTTAGTGTAGTGAATAATTGTTTATTTTTTTCGCTTGACAATCACATTTTAATTATACAAATCAAACAATATTTATAAGAAATATGTGCTATTAAATTGTGAAGAAGTAAAAAGTCAGCGTGTCAATAATGAATGAAACGAATTTTGCCACTTATGAAAGCTATTTTTGTAGTAATCAGGTGAGTGAAATGCAATACTTTAACACTTAAATTTGTTTATACAAGTGCTCATCTCTATGTACACAGGTATTTGATACTACGTTGATGCAAAGTAGTATGGATTATGATATACCGCCGCAAAGCTTACACTATCCATCATGTGACTTAGGGTCGGGATTAACGTCAACAGCAACATCTGACCAGAGACACGGACAAACCAGCATATTTCCATTTTTGTCCCACACGCGAGAGGAGCAGGAGAGAATCAAAGATCCTTCCACAAATTTACGTTCTACAACAAGTTCTGGTGTGTCGACTGGCCCTTCGTCTGTAGTTTATGCCAATATACCATTTGTTCAGATACACGCCACCGATGTTCAACCACAACGTACAAGTTATGGCAATGTGTTTCGAAGGAATATAAGTAGGCAGGAGGAGATTAAATCGGAACCGATCAAATCGGAAAGTGCCGATGCCACTAAAGAGCGTATCAATGCAACGCCCACACCACCAAGAGCGCCATCAGCAACACAAAGTCAAAATGGAGACTCACGATCTGCTACAACACAATGTCAGAAGGATGATCATAAGACTATGGGGTCAAACGATGAAAACATGCAATGCACTGAATCAATTGAGAATGAAGACGCATGCAGTATGGATTCTTGTCAGATTTATAAATGTTCGAAATGCCCATATATCAGTTTGACAGAGTCCGAACGTGATAATCACGAGGCTTCACAGCATGTAATGGAAGCTATGACACAAAGAGTAGAACGGATCCAAACAAAATGTCCAGGTATATATGCTTACTTTTTCGCTTCTCACGTTGATTTAACATTCAATTTCTTAGGTTGTAACAACACGTTTTTTGTGCAACAATCTCTTGAGGTCCATTTAAAGCTTGACCACTTTATGCCGGAAGACGACGCTGGAAAATTAGCGCAATCCTTGGTCAAAGTTAAACCTACAGAATCTCACAGTAAGAACAAAGATCCTTCTGAAACTCAGCACATGTCTTGCGAGGACGCGGTCAACAAGGAACCTCAGAGAAAGAGTAGAATTTATCTTAAAAATGTTGAATGTCTGAGGGAACCTAATCGCCAACCTATGGAACAAACTGAAAACCAGCTGCTAACCGAAATTGTTATTAGCAACAATGTCAATGAAACTCAAAACCGTAAAGCTCCGAAGCAGAAAATTTCAATAAAAAGTGTAGATGTGTTACGGGAGCCTGCACTGCTGAGAAGGGATTACGAATTAGAGAATGTAAATTTCGGCCTTTACCTCACTGACAGCGACAGCTTAAATAATCAAATGTCCGCTTTAAATGTTCCCTCTACCTATGATGAGTACAATCATACTGGGGACAGTCTGTTAACTAGCACCGTTAATCTAAATAATAATGACACAAACGTAGTTAATTCTAATGTGTGCTCTAGCACTGAGACACCTGCGAAGCCACGAAGGCCTAAAATTTATGTTAAGAGTGTGGAGAGTTTTAATTTAATGCCTATTGATGCCATACATTCTACAAATACTGAATTTATGACAGATCATAACAACTTGTGTGGTAGTACAACACAGGGCTACGACTCCAACTTGGTGCATTTGCCTTTTGTCTATGAATCAAATTCTTCTGCAAATAACACTACAAATTACATTGGCAATCATGCGGACATGGAGAACACCTACCAGCTCATGAATAGTTCAACACAAAATGCCAATTTCGTATTGGAAAATCCTTTATATGTCAACGCTAATGTGGAGGATATTAATATAAATGTCGGGGAAATGGAAAATGTTAATTTGATTGCGGAACCCACACCTTCACCAACATCCAACATTGCTGATATGACGGAAATTACTCATTTTAACACGGTATGTTATATTAGAATTTATTCAAATTGAATTCAACTACTTTTGTCTTTGTAGAATAAATCCTTCCCCGCTAACTCGGAACAAAGGGGCACATTACATTTACGTACTGTTCATGAATTAAATCTAATGGACGAGAATGGGATGCAACCCGCGCCTAATGGAGGGGATGTGATACATTTCAATGCGGTATGTTTTCTTTATTGTTTTATTAAATAATTTTGTTAACTGACATATATTTGCACTTGTAGAACAAAAATGTAGCTTCCAATCAGGAACATCGGGGTACCTTGCATTTGCGTACTGTCGACGAATTGAACCTAATGAATGAGAACGAGGTTCAACATCTGATAGCCCCCAATTTAGATAATAACCACAGCGTCGACTCAACAACAAATAATATAAACATGAATAGCATCAATCTAATAGGTGATGCTATTTACGAAACGGAAACATTTAAATTTCAAGATTTGGACAGTCAAATGGCAAATGATTGGCCGGAGACTTATGAAGATTTGGCCGAAGATATTAATGGCATTATAACCGATGTGGCCAATAGTAATCACAACGATAATGCTTCGTATTCCATAGAAAATAATCTAAAGAATCCAAATAATTTGGACATAGACACTCCTCAAGTTTCCTTGATAACCATACGGGATATAGAAGAACTGACGGGGGGAACGGGAATGGTTGCAGCACAATATTCAAACTATATTAACGACAATAGCCCACAAGAATTGTTAATAAATGAGGAAACAACAGAAAACAACACGGACGAATTGGACAGTATCGATACACGACAGGATATAAACGGCAATCAAGAACGTTCTCCTAGTGAGGCAACAGAAAGTCTGAAACGGGAACTAAGCAGTGACACGGTAGAGTCCAAGGATTGCACACCGTTGGAAAAATCCTGTGATACTGAAATACCAATAGGTTGTACGGCATCAAGAAATAACGCATTGTCCTCCATAGAAGAAGTACCGTCGTCGCCACCCCAATCATGTTTATACAACGAGCTAGACATGACCAACAAAAACCACACTAATGACGACACTAAAATATCCGAACCATCCTTAATAATAAATCTAGAATCGAACAGTAAACCTATGCCAACCATTCCTGAACGCCCACGGTCCCCTGTTATTGCCAGCAACGGCAACAAACAATCGAATGCTACATCAGAAACGGAACTGCCGCCTTTAGTACCAGTGACAAATTCCACCATCAATTCATTAACATCATCTTCGCTAAAAGTGCCGGTGCCTCCAGTCACCACTAATGAAGTTTCCGCGCCGCCATTGGTACCTGTACCACCATTAATTAAAATAAATAAATCTATTGCTAAAGCACCTCCCTCCCCTTCAGCCACCATCGAAAAGTCTGTTTCAACTCCCGTCGAAAAGGGGCGCATATATGTGGCGAATAACCTGATGGAACCTTCGAAAAAACCGATAGCTGTATCAGCCACTAGCGGCACATCCGTTCGCGGTAGGCCATTCGGTTCCAATCGTACGCGGATAACCCAACTAAAACAACAGCAAGGTATCTCTGCCGAAGACTTGTTTGTAAAATGCTCCCTCAAAGGCTGTGCTTTTCGCTTTAAAAAGACTGACACCTTGGAATACCATAAAAAATGCCACGATATCTCTTCCAGCAATCCCCAAGCTACCATCTGCCCTGAATGTAAGTCCACAGAATTCAATAACTGGAATACTCTGCACACTCATTTGTGGCGAGCTCATCAAATTGACATGGAGTTGTACAAATGCGAATTGTGCGACTTTAAGACGCCCATCTTCTCTAGACTTGTCAACACACATGCCAAAATCCATTTCGATGATCGTAATTATAAGTGTGAACAGTGCGGCAAAGGTTTTAAAAATTCCAAACAATTGAAGAACCATAGGCGATGGCATCGAGTACAATCAGGAAGTGGCGGACAACTGACGACTAATAAGCAGCCACCTAAAGATCCACCCTCTAAAATTCATCGCTGTGATTGTTGCGGTTCAACATTTTCACACCAAAAGACGTTACGTGAACATTGCTGTAAGAATAGTAGTGACACTTCAGCAAAATGTGATATATGCCAGAAAATGATGAGTACAAAAGCATCTCTCAAATTGCATTTGCTAACGCATAGCGAGGATGAAAAACGTTACAAATGTCAGCAATGCGACTATGCAACAAATGACCATAACGCATTTCGACGTCATCGAATGGGCCATGATAACAAGAAAATGTACGAATGCCAGTTCTGTGAATATAAATCGGTGCAGAGCGTGACTTACCAGGTCAGTACAAAAGAAATGGTGTGGGTTTTAAGTTTATTTGTTCAATTTGTAAAAAAAAAAAAAATCGTTCACTTACCAGCATTTTCACCATGTCTAGTTGGAGTTGACACCTTTTGTAATGTTTTTATATCGTCACTAATAATATATATGATATAATACCCTACTTAATAACTTGCTTGATCCGGTGGTGACATGTTGTATTCGCAGTATTATGATTTATTTATTTATTTACCTCTTCTGTATTTAAAAAGCCGTAATTAGTGCTAAAAAAATATGAACAACTTATGTTTGTTATACCGACCGATTCAAAATCATTATCTGATTCAATTAGGTGATGTTGATGATGTCCGTTCGGTCGTCTGTCCATCTATCTTTGTAATCAAAGGAGCGGTCGATGATACTTTTTACATTGTTAATGTTTAGGCCAAAGACGACCATTTTTTGAAATTGGTCCATATCGATCTATATTTAAGATAATGCAAAGGTTTTTTTTTTCGATTTTGAGCCTGCAGCTCTAGAAGCCACATATTACATTCGAGTGTTACGAGCAACCAATTTCCAATTCTGGTTAATTAGACTTTTTAGCTCACGTATTCAAAAAAAAAAGAATAGCCCTCACACAAAGGTCACTACCATTAAGTCACAAATGTAATTAAATCTAAGCGACGTTTGACTAACCAATACTTAGCTCTGGCCAATTTGGACCATATCTATCCACTGTTTCTCAACCAGAGATACCTTCCGAGATAATGTACTATGCTATACTTATACAAGCCAAGTTTTACCTTAGTTCTTGCTCAAATTGTACTATGGCAGGTGGGCCGCCGATGTTAATATTTCTCTAAAAAATAAATATTTAGAGAAATATTTCTTTATAAATAGAAATATATTTTTCTATATATAGAAATATATTTCTCTATAAATAATTCTCTATAAAATGCATTAGCCGTTCGAAGTCGGCATTAAACATTAGGTCCCTGTAGGTGAGTTTAAGAATTATATTGTGCACAGCTTACTGTTTTGAGGCAAGTAAGTACTAAGGGATACCCACAACCAATCCTGGTAAAATGAGACCCTTTTTATGTAGACCTTGTGCCGTAAATCGTATTGAAGTCTTTCTGTACAAAAGATCCCACAAATAAACGGTATACGCTGGCCAAATAGACCTAGCGATGTAAGACCAGATATACCTCTTAGTTACAGTTACGCTGTGAAGAAGAGTGCTGAAACCTAACAAACCGGGAAGTACTGCTAATATTTCGTATATTTCGTGCTTAAACACCTGTAAGTTGTTCCAACTTGCGATTGTGGTTCGTTGAATTGTTTCGTATTTTAACTTTGACGCATGGTGCGTCAAAGTGTAATCGACCTTATAATTTTCAACTGGACACCCTGGATATTGTCAATGTTACTGGTACTGGCGTTATCCCAAAACTGAATCATATATGTTCATATCGGTTCGATTACGGTGTTGTAAAGTAATATTTGAATTCAAGAGGAAGCTTGGAGTTTGAGTTAGGTAGCCAGTGTAATTGACGCATTATTATTTTTATCTGCGTTATTTTCGCCTCAATGTGCATTGGTCATGTTAGTTTGTAGTCTAAGTGAATACCTATTTAAGTCACTTTGGTTGGTAGTGGAATAGGGATGTTGCATTTAGATTAAATGTTAACGTTATTTGCTTTCTTTTTTTCTTATTGTCCTTGGCAAAGCCAAATTTTAATAAGCCGCTAATGATTATCAAGTGTTTTTGATGCGATATGGTGAGAATTGCACATGCAAATTATGGCAATGTCGTCAGCAAAAGTAGATTGATGTGCTGACGGAAATATCAGATGTAAATATAAGATACAAAAGAAGAACAAGAAGGAACTATATAAATAAATCATATAGCCAGCTCCCAATCATACATACCACCCGATTTGAGATACTGCCGCTCCTTAAGTCACAAAACAGATCTGATTGTCACAAAACAAATATTTCAAATCGTACTTTATATGCGAACAGTCTCTAACCACGGCAAAATAAGACCATGATGGTTTATGCTATCCTATAACCCCCTACGAATGATGCTCCTGATTTGATGTCATGTGTCTACAAGACACATTTTTCTTCTAGTCTTACTTAAATTTCTTAAAAAGAGTTGGGAACCGTGCTACAGCAGGACCATCTATTTAATTTTTGCATATAGCCTCTATGACTAGTCCCCCGCTTTGACGTCGTGTCTGTGAACCATCCACATTTCAACCCAGGGCCCTTACTATGTATCTCGTTTGAAGACTTTTTTTTATCGAATTCAGATTTTTGGAACTTTGAATTTCGTATTTCAAAAGGACATTTTCGAAAATAGAATTTTATTCCCGATTTTGGAAGTTTTCTAACTATGTAATGCGTTGCTAACACGGAGAGTTATATACTAATATAAGTACATAATCAGTATTTTTAAGCAATTAAAAGGGTTTAATTGCTATTACAGCATGTTCAACATGCCTTCGACTAGCAGAAAAGTCAAATAACGCGGAAACGAAGGCACGCAAGTCGCCTTACTCGATAAGGTATTGAAATAACAAGTTTCTCTGAAAATAAAGATAAATCTAAAGCGCAGTTTTATAGAAATATAAATTTTTAAGGTAAGCAAGGAAAGTACTTTCCGGCCCAAAGCACAACTATGGATGTGAAAGTTATAGACCGATATGATCCAGTTGCACCAGATTTAATATTGGGTGTCCATAACGTATCATACCAAATTTGAGCATGAACCGATTAAATTTATGGCTTTAAAAGCGACAGGACCTCAAATCAAGTAGACATATTTTTGGGGGGATATTCGAAAACATAGATTCATTTTACCATATTTTAATGTTGTACACTTGCAACGCATTATGTAAAATGTTGGCCAGTATCGAAGTTAATATGTGGATTCTGATTCTCAAATTAGGAATGGTCTTTTTATCATATCAAAACATGGGTCGATTCCAACCAAATTTAACAGGGTATTTTGCGCAAACCTAAGCATTGCAACAAGGTTGTCGAAATCGATTCATATTTGCAACCCGTGCATTGATTACAAAGATAGATAGTCAGACGGATGGAGAGACATCGCTCAATGGCATCAGATAGTGATTTCTTTTAAGGTGTTACAATCATCAGCACTAAGTAAAAATACCCTATGTGTAGGGCATAAAAAGTTGCGAGCGGCGGAGAAGAATATGGTGACTGTAGGAAGAGTCAAATTCTCTTTAAAATTATTTTAAATTATTATTTTATTCCACTTTTGTAAACATTATAAGAGTTCACTTCCTCTATTTAACTAGCTGATCGATTCACTGGGGGTTTCGATTTCCATTAAATGATATTTTAATGTCATGTGCGCGTCTTCAAAGTATCACTTGGTTGTATATCTTTCAAGTCGTGCGTTGTCTGTAGTTGAAAATTCGGATTCAACAAAAGTTGTATATATATATAATAAAAAAATGTTAAGAAGTTAATACAGTGAGACGAAATAGATGCTTATCTTTAAAAGTTATCACGTGTCGTCACTCAATACAATTGTAAGTGCAGTTAGTAACAAAACGCGGCCAATACTGCATGATCCAGATCTCAACTGAGTCTCCAGAAGACATAAAGAGACACCCTGTTGATGTTCTTAGGGCGGCATTGTGGCAATGTGAACTTCTTCCAGTTCGTCGTTGTTGTTGTAGCAGCACACCGTAGTAGGGTTACAGCCCTTGGTCAAAGTATTGCTGCTTCGGGTCGATCAGGTGCATAGAATCGGCTGTTGTGGGATCGTCCACAATAGTCGGTTCGCCGACCACACCGGCACTGCGTGGGTCAGACCGTCCTATCGCTTTCAACAAGGTTTCTTTGTCGGCTCGCCAAGTACTACCAGCTAGGACTATAGAACCTTCCTTGACGACCTTCCTGCTTTTAAGCTTATCGCATATAGCTGTAGCATGTGTAGGGTCGAAAAAAGCAGTCCAATGTGACCCCTAGGATTTTGGGGAGACCGACTTCACATTAATTGACAACCGCACATCTGCGGTCCATGCAGTGGATAGTGTGGCTGATAATTTGTAGGCGGACATTTTTATATTCCTCGCACTGAAGAAGCGTGCTAAACAGTTGATTTTATCGCTTATGTTATCCACTTTAGGTCCTGACGCCAGAATTATGCAATCATCCGCGTACGGCACAATTTCAATGCCTTCTGATGGTGCATGCATTTTAGAGAGGTAGAGGTTAAACAGTGCCGAAGATATCATCCCATCCCAACTCCCTGTTTAATTATACAGGGCTTCGACTTCTTGTCTCTAAATTCTTCATGTGACTGGCGCCCGCCCCCACATGAAGTTTACGACCCAACGTTTCAAACTAGGCGGAAGGGACCATTCTGCAATGTCCTCGAACATAGTGGCGTGATTTACTATGTCGAATGCCTTGGCAAGGTCAAGAGCCACGAGGGCCGTCCTTTCGTTATGCTTGTTCTGGTTAAGGAAGCTATTTAACGTGTATTGATGGAATATTAAGCACTTGTTCTGCAGTGCTGCTTGTGGAGCCCATCAGCACATGGAAGATGTTCGATCAGGCTGCGGGGAAGTCTCATAGACTCATGATGGTGACGACGACGTTGATGACATGAAATCCAAAAACCCACTGCGAACTACGTTGATACAGCATGGGGCAACAAAGTCCATTTCGCTATGCTCTCTGATGTGTTTCAGACCGGGACAGCTCCTGAAGTGCACGAACTCCATGCAGCAATATCGTGCCGAATATTCTCCTCCAAGGCGTCAATCGTGTAGGGCTTATATGCATAGACATGTGACTTCGCATAACCCCACAACAAATTGTCCAGCGATGTTAAATCGGCCACGCCACAGGCCCACAACGAGATAATGCGCTCAAAAGTTTCCTTCAATAAATTGTTTGTTTTTGTTGGCTTAATGGCAAGTTGCGCCTTGTTGAAACCAAAGGTCGTCCATATGAACATCCTCCAGTTCAGGCACGTAAAAGTCATTAATCATGGCTCTACGATATATATATATATATATATATATATATATATATATATATATATATATATATATATATATATATATATATATATATATATATATATATATATATATATATATATATATATATATATATATATATATATATATATATATATATATATATATATATATATATATATATATATATATATATATATATATATTTCTGGCCTAGGCCGGGCGCCATCTGACATTTCCATTGGAAAGTTTGACATTTTTTTTGTTCATTTGTGTTATTTACAGTGACTTGAAAATGAAATTAACTCGTGAACATTTTAGTGCGATCATTTTTCACAACTTTCGACGTGGATTATCACTACAAGAGTGCATCGATGAACATAAATCTTTGTATGGCGATGAAGCACCATCCTATATCACTGTGAAAAACTGGTTTAATGAATGCAATCCTGGCCGACGCTCGCTCAAAGACGAAGGTCGTGAAGGCCGTCCAAAAACGGCCGTTGTGTCTGAGAACATTGATGCCGTGCGTTAACTGATAATGCAAGATCGTCATGTGACATACCGTGAGATAGAGGCATCCTTGGGCATTTCTTCCACCAGCATACATTCGATATTGCATGAACACCTGGCCGTAAAAAAAGGTTTGTTCCAGTTGAATCCCGCACAATTTGACGATCGCTCAAAAAAAGGGCTCGAGTCGATTGGTGCAAAGAAATTTTGAAGAAAAAAAATTGAAAAGATCGCGGTGCTTCAAAAGACGTTTATAAGATCGTCACAGGTAACGAATCATAAATCTATGCGTATGAGCCCGAAAACAAAACAGCAATCGACCGTGTGTGTCTTCGAAGACGAGCCAAATCCAACGAAAGTTGTTCGTGGAAGAAGCACTTCGAAGCAAGTGGTCGCCTGTTTCTTCCGCAAAACTGGTCATGTGGCGACTGTTCCGCTTGAGCAACGTAGGACAACGGTCAATTCTGAGTCCTACACCACAGTTTGTTTGCCTGAAGTCTTCGAAAAAAATCGAAAAACGAACAAGAAAAGACGAATCATTGTGCTCTACGACAATGCGAGCTCTCACACATCGGCTCAAACCAGCGCCAGATTGAAAACCACACGTCTATGTAATAAAGTTTTGTGAAAGAGAAGTTGACAGTTTTGCTTACAAACAAAAATGAAACACGTATAAAATTAGCTGATTGTCGACAATACCTGTTTTTTTTTCTGACATGATTGTCATATAAAAAATAAATCTTGGTTGTCTTTTTCAGATGAAAATTAATATTTTTTTTTGGTTTTCTAGAAACATATTCGTCATAAACATCCGGATAAAGCCGATACCGTTATACACAAATGCAATGAATGTCAATTTACCACCATTAATCGATCTCTACTAGTTGTCCATCAAGCTAAACACCACAAACAATCCAAAGACGAAACGACAGACACAAATAGCCAAAAAGAAAGCTCACCGGGAAGCACCATTGAAAAATCGTTGGGTGCTACTTCGTCCGATCTACAGAAGAGCAAAATTAAAGTGAAAAGTAATCTGTTCACACTATAACAACCTGATAATTGTTCAACAAGCGGTTGCTAACGTACAGTGCAATTATTTATTTTTAGCTGTAACTATGTAATAAAATAAGAATTAATTTTTTTTAAATTTCAAAAGGCCTTTATGATAAGTTGTAACAAAAGGTTTATACGTTTATGGGTCCATTGACATGTAAACACCAACAAAGAAAATGTTTTAAATCCATCTGAAAATAAAAACCATAGGGTGAAAGTCTTTTACTTCGCTTAATATTGTTGACGACGTCATATAATCAATCGATCGTTCGCAACGAGGGAGCAGACAAAGACGAAGAATTTGCATATATGCATTTTTTAAAGTGATTTCATATTTATTATTTCTCCTGCGATATATTGTATGCGCTGCCCTTCAAAAGAAAAAAATGATCAACTAGATTACTTTTAAGTTAGTCCATGCTTTTATATTCACTATGTGGTGGATTTAATATCGAGCTGTAGTCCAAATGTCCATCAGCCTCTTGTCGATTTAATATTGAACCCTCTTGTTCATATAAATGTTGTAATCTTTGTAAAATATAGTAAAGTTGTATCCCATATTGTTGAATATGCTTTGTTGGAAAGTAGTTTCAATCGGTTTAAATTTAAGTTAATATGTCTGGCATATTTATTTTAGGTGACCCAAAACTTTTTTTTTATTTATTTATAAAGTCTGGATTTAAAGAATTATAAAATTGGCATTGTGAATCATTAGATAATTATATATTTAATTAATTTTATAATTAAAAATAGATTAAGTACAATTGAAATCTAATTATTTGATCAATTATATAAATTTTCTGTTTATGTTCCACATTACACTACGCTGCAGTGTATTATATCGTTGTCCGTCTGTAAATCATTTTCGATAACACTTTGTTGCAGGTTCGTTCCCAGAACGACCATATTGAAATTGGTCTATAACGTTCTATGTTTAATGAATGCTGTCTATCATATTTATACCCTCCACAAATTTGTGTCTGTTTCAAGCAGGATAGCGGTCAGACGAATCAACTTTTGATCCTTAAATTGTACATGATTGTGGCCAATGGTCATAAGCTGTTTGGGATAGCAAATGTTCGAAATCGATCCCGAGGGCAAAAAGTTTTCCTTTGAGGGACTAAAGGGACCTTGGTAAAAAGTACACACGAATTGGGTCACGAATTGTTACCTCATCCGCAATTTTTTCGCGTTAAACCCCCAGTGACTATTTTCTATTTCCAAACCTAAAGAAATGGCTCTGTGGAAAGAGATTGAGCTCCTACGATGAAATTATTCATCAAACAAATTCCTATTTTATGGATCTCGAAAAATCCTATTTTTGGAAGGGATACACAAATTGGAGAAACGTTGGACTAATTGTATTGAGCTAAAAAGAGTTAATACGAAATAAACCAGTGTTTTAATTAAAAATTCGCGGAATTATTGATCTGTCCTCGTAGGTCCACGTTTTGATATATCCCCATTTCAGTTTAAATTTTCACCAAAAATGGTATATTAGAACAGCCAGACTTGGACCATTGAAACTTTATGACAAATTCGAATACGACATTGGTTCTAAAATCTGGATAAATTTAGAGCCCGTCCAAGGCATATAGCTTTCTTATATGTTTTTGGTCTTCTGTTTGAAACAGAATAAATTCTCGTATTAACAAATACAAACACTAATTGTCCGGGGGGCTCCTAGGACCTTGCAAATAACCCGACCCACTTTTATATAAGTGTGCATACTCAAAGTAAAGAAAAATGCTCAATGCTACCAAACAAGTAAAACATGGTTAGATTCGACCAGGCCGAACCTCATGTGCCCTCCACCGCCCATGCGCTAATAAAATGAAAAATATGGTCCGTTTTTAGGGCACATGCTTTCGACCCTAATATTAACCATAACTGCAAAATTGATCAATATTTGGATTGGTTGCATAATTTGTTTTAACTAAACTACCCACTTTGACTACTAACTGACCATTTCGAGCTTGCGGGACGTTTTTGAGTCACATCAAGCAAATAGACCAACAACTACGCCATTTTTTTAAGGTATTCAGTGCGTCCTAGCTGCCAGTACCAACTTTAACTATTTTCCGCCAACAAGAAGTTACGATTTGTTAAGGAAAAAATTAAAAAAAAAAAAATTTACCGAGGTACCTTAAGTCCCTTAAAAGAAAGTTTTTTCCCCCTCGACCGATTATTAATATATATAAATAATATTTTTTTCCTGAAATGGAGTATTTACCTAAATCCGGTGACAGTGATCAATGGTAGTAGGTTTTAAAGTCTTTGGTTCCTAGATTAGGCTTGTCTATAAGTGCAAGTTTCTAGGATCCGAGCGCCCAGTCCATTATTTCTTTCCCAAATACCCACAAAATTCTGGGGGCTTCTCATATTTTTAACTTTTTTTCGTGTAGCGCCCTGTTATTTTGCCAAGTCCCCCGTTTATTCCTCAATGGAAAGGCATGTTGAGGGAAATGTGTAAGTATGCTCTGTTATGCTTTTTAATTATTACTAAGCGACATAACGCATAGCTCAGGCACTTGCAGTAACTTTGCGCCGTACGGCTTATGCATTGAAGTCGCTGGCATTTTCGATGTGGAAAACCCAACGCTAAAAAATTTAAGGAGTTCTTACCCCATCGAACTTAGGTTTACTTGCATAGGGTGATCCATCAGAGTTATTTTTTCAGAACAAAAAATAAATAAAAATTCAAACCATGGTTTCTCTGGGTATAATGCCACCTCTTGAACCTCTTCTTGTTGCTCTTTAGCCCAAATGCGGCAATTTTGTTTATTGACTTTGCCGTTGAGCCAGAAATGGGCCTCATCACTGAACAAAATTTTGGTCGAAATCAGCGGATCTTCCCGTTTCTCACCAAACGCTTATTTCCATAACACAGTTGCCAACATTTGAAGGTAATTATTTTCAAAAAATAAATGCCATAAAATGTCCTTTCAAATTACCAATAAAGATTCCACATTTGATTTGAATTTTTATATTTTTTTTTGTTCTGAAAAAGAACCTCTCGATGGATCACCCTTTATAATAGTACTAACTTCACACCACGGCAGTCCATGCCGCATAAAACATCTTTTATACTGACACTTTCAGACCGTTGCAGAGTTTTTAAACATGTAAACATTAAAAACGAATTGCTATAAAATGTCGCAGGGATGTTTTGTCGATAACACTGTTTTTAACAATGATTAACAACATATTTTAAATGGTTGGCAACATATCTTACAGCTGCTGCTTACCCATGATGAGAAGGCGCGAATCGATTGTATGGCGCCGACATTTTTGGCCGATGTCTTCGTTTTAAACTTTGTTGTGTTCTGTTGGAAAAACACATTAGCTCAGATTATAAAAGAAATGATCAGTCATATTATATAATTAACAAGCAACAAAACCCCGATATGAATACGCATTTGATTTTAATATTGATCCTTATGCATAAATCTGTTCAGCTGGTTAAATGAAATTTAATGTGGAGTCTCTCTAAAGATGGTAAGAGTGAACTTTATTTTCGTGAGCAATTGTGTGAAGAAATCTTGAAAAGTGAGATTTACAACTAATATTCATATGTGTTTGGTGATAACCTGGTCTTAGAGAGATCAGTTTTATTGTTAACAATTGCTGCGAAGCTTTCTGATTAAGTTCGTCACGGAACCGAAATCGCGATAAAAGCAGTGTGCAGCCACGAAAATTATTGTCACTTTGCCATTTTGTTAAACACTTGTTTTCTTTTTATATATAGATGCAAGAGGTTTTTAGCCGGTTTAATCCATGTTTATTGTGTAAAAGCAAAAGACCGAAATAAAACAAACAAGCTAAACGATTTTGTTTTTAAGGATTATTATTTAAGCACACAAAATAGTGACATAATTGTAAAAAGCTGGTTTAATAAAATGTTGTGCTTATAATAATATTTATACTTTTTTCGACGGACTCAGCCTCCCAGTTAAACTAGTGTTGGCTCAGACGCCGTAAACCAAATATTTATGGCACCGCCGACTAATACAGGTCGGCTTGGTTCTCTAATTACACAGCTGTTTGTTTCGCCACTTCTATTTTTGAGAAGAACACCGAAACAAAAAGAATTATTTTCGTTTCAAATCAAAAATTGCATTACATATATCTCGACAAAACAGTGCCTCATCAAGATAACCACACCAAAAATGCCTACTGAAATTGAAAATTTGAATCCAAACGTATATAGCAAGTCAAAAGAACGTGAGGTAACTAAAGAAGACACTGATGAAAATGTAGCCGACCCTTTCGATGAAAGAGAAATATTTGGTAAGGCGAACAAAACACATGACTACCATTCGTTGTAAAACATACCCACTATCATTGTGTTTCTAGATCTAATATGCGATATAAATGATCCCGAACATCCACTATCACTGGAGGAGCTACATGTTGTCCAAGAGGATTTAATTAAAGTCGACGATAAAGGCAATCACATCTTTGTGAATTTCACGCCCACCATACCGCACTGTTCCATGGCAACCCTTATAGGATTGTCCATACGAGTAAAGCTATTGAGATCATTACCACCACGTTTTAAGGTGACCGTTGAAATTACGCCTGGTACTCATGCTTCGGAGCATGCAGTCAATAAACAATTGGCCGATAAGGAGAGGGTGGCGGCAGCACTAGAGAATAAGCATTTGGCTGAAGTTATAAATCAGTGTATTGCTTCGAAACAAGTGGCTGCGGCGTAATTGCAAATGATAAAAGTACAACTCTCTAGCTGTATCATATCTAAAATTATTATGATCCAAAATAGTCCTAACCGAATTGCTCTATAAAATCGGGGTAATTGGAGACATTTTCGTATCGTTTTATTTCTAATAAAAACTTAATTCAACAACTAAATCCGTATAACAGAAGATAATTAAGGCCTTAACTACTCTTTTTGGCTTGTATACTGCTGGCAGACGACGGCCGAGGTTTTGTGGGATCATATTTGAAAGTTTTCACCAGAGGTCCCCTGCCAGCTTTGGCAAAGCGAATTTCATCCAATCGTGTACGTTCTTCCAATTCCCTAGTGATTTTCATATTTTGCCAAGCTAGAAGAAATGGGAAAATATTAGTAGTAAATGCAAATAAAAGGAAAAAAAACAAACATTTTCTTGTATTTTTGTTAAATCAAGTTTTTATCAATTCGGTCTATAATAAAATATATAGGGCTGAGCAAATCGCACCATGTAAAAACCCTCTTATTCCGACTAAATATATTGGCTCTGATCCATGTTGTAGTTGTCGAAATACGGCTTTTCGTAAAAACTCGACAAAAAAAAATATTTCGAAATCGACAACCGTGATTTCGGGCAAGACCGAGATGTTTGGACCTGAATAATACAAATCACTTGAGTGCGTGTTTTTCCTGATTCTTACTTATCCTTGTATCCATACAACATAAAAACTTGTGTGGCTTAAAACGAAACTGCACTTGTATTCCCTCCACCAAAGGGTGAACAGTTTACTGAATTCGATATTCTGTTTGCAACATCTCTGTTAGTTGTTGTTGTAGCGGCAAACTGTACCGGGGTGACAGCCCTTGGCCCTTTCGTAGAACCGGCTGTAGTGGAATTGACATCTCTGTTAGTCGTATTGATTGTCGAAAAATAGTAAAATTCAAGGAAGCACGATAGCGGCCAATCGAATAAGCCTAGGATCCTGAAATTTTGCATGATGATGGCTTATTATCATAAGCTGTATGGGATTGTAAATGAGCGAAATCGTAATAGGGGAAAATAGTTTCCCTTTAAGGGACTAAAAGTACCTCGTAAAAAATACATTTTTTTGTGATTGTGAATCTACTTGATTAAGGCTTAGATGTGTGAAAATGTTGCGACAAAATCACAAACAATTGCTACATCTCTTTAAGGATCTAACGGGGTAATTATTCCGAATCAATTAACTGTGCAGGATATAACTCTTATGCTCACTGACACGGACCTTCTTTCTAATGCCTGCTCCGAAAGCCTAATACATTTTATAGAAAAGATCTTCCCTTGCTTATAGGTAAATCTCTTATTCGTAGTCACCGGCATTTAAAAGGTGGAAAAATCAGCCACTAAACAATGTTAGAACTTTATTTTTATATTGTATACTTGTGTGAAAGTTGCACATACTCATTATCACACCCCGGTAGCCACATTATTTTTTTAATTTAAGTTTCCTATTACGATAGTGTTCGAAATTAGTTTTAATTAAAATAGACTTTAAGTCACCATAGTCAGAACATGTGACACAATACTCTCCACCATAGAATGGGAGTATAAATAAGTTTGTTATTCTGTATAAAACATCTCAAAATACTTATTTTGACCCTATAAAATATTTATATTATTGATCTTGTAAAATATGACATGTCCATCTCGTAAAATATGACATGTCCATCTGTTTGTTAAAATCTCGAGATCGGTTGATTAAAATGGACAAATCGCGCGAGAAGTTCCACTTTGAGAGACTAGAAAAAGTCTTGCCCAATTTTTCCACTTTTCCACTCTATGACTTTATAATTAAATTAAAAAAAGGTTGTACTTGTAAGGGTAGACGCATTAAACGTCCTAAATTTGTCTTCTAATGATTGAGGACATATAAGTATCTACTTATAGAAACAGAAAAGATCTAAGAAATCTAAATATGTACCTATAATTTAGATTATATTAAAATATAACAAAAAATTTCGTCACGAACCCGAAAACAACAAATAAAAAAGAGTGTTACGTTCAACCGGTCCGAATATTTTAAAATCTCCAACATGGATTTGCGGTTGAATAAGGGGGAAAAACAATTTTATATAAATGACCAAACGGTCTGTGCGTCCGAAACCCAATATCAGCAAAATTAGTAGAGTAAAGCTATATTGGCATATACGTGTTACACTTACAGTCTTTCATGCCTTCCACAAATTTCTTCTTCTTAACGGGCAAATTTTCTACCTTGTGAGTAATCATTTTATCGATCTTAAAATATTCTCGTACAGCAGGAATCTTTAAAATTGCTACCTAAAATAACATTAAAAATTCTATTAAGCAACCATAAGGCATCACCTCAAAAATATGACTACTCACTTGTCCTAATGAAATGAAATTACTGCAGGCCCAATACGTTAAAATAGCAGCTGGGAAATTCATGGTGAAGGGGAAGATGGCAATGGGCAAAGCGCGCAACACATACTTCATCATGCCCATATTTTGAGCTGATAATCTGGCGCTGTCTGTGCCGATTTCCACGGTCAACAACAGAGTTAAGCTTGTTATAACTGGCAGCATGAATGTCGGATCAGCAATGGTCAGATCAGTAAACCAAAATAGACCGCCGTCTCTCATAGATTCGACCGGCGTATTGGCCATCGCTCTCAAGCTCATAAAAAAGGAAATAAATAGAGGCGCTTGGGCAAGTGGCACAAGAAGATTTTTTAGCGGATTGAGGTCTTTTTCCTTCATGAACATCATCATTTCCTGTGCATAACGAGCAGAGTCCATAGCATTGCCCGACTGTCTAGCCTCGGTCATTTTCATTTGCAGAAGTTGCATTTGTGGCATGTTGTTGTTCATTTTTGCTGCATTGCGTTGGGCCATGATGACTAAAGGAAAGATGATCGTACGTACCATCACAGTACCAATGGCAATGGCGCCCCACCAAGGAATATCACAAGTTATATGTAGGAACTCCATGCCACTTTCAACAAGGCCAACCGGAGACCAGCCGCCTAGTCCTATGGAGGCAAAAGTTGGTTCTCCCAATGCATTTAAAGCTTGTCCAGCAATTTCACCGGCACTTTCGGGAACAGCTGGCGCTGCTGGAATTTCGGCCAAGTTGATAAGCGTCTTTCCAGCCGATTCACCCGCATCGGCACTTGCAAAACGTACGCCCATTGACGTCGGCATGGCAAATGCCATCAAGGGTAGCTTTGCAGGCTGGTATGCCATTATTGGTCGCTGCCATTTGTGGTCACCACCAAGGCCTGCATGTAAATCTCGTGCACTTATAAACTGTGAAGAAACTGCAGGCGATGTGAACTAAAGTTAAAGAGTTCATTCATAAACGTTTACAGGTTATGTCATTAGTTGTTTGTGCAATGAAGTTTACTTACTTTGCTTTGAAAATTGAGATGCTTTAAAGCATTTGCATTTCGCAAAAATTGTACACGTTGAAATATCATATCGGAGTGTGCCAACCTTAACTAATAGCGCCTTAAATAAGTTAATATTTTATTTAGAAAAACTGTGTAATATATTTAACTATCTGCATACCACTCTATTTTATTTGCCGATTGCTGAGAGTGAATGAAAAACATATGATTTGCATATAGTTGCCAGACTGTACATCGTTGGTAGAGTTTAACCTAATTGAGAGCGGCGCGGCAATAAGAATAATGCGGTTAAACGAACAAAAATGTAATGGATAGAAAAAAAAACTACAACTAAGTCTATTAAATAAAAGCTTAAATGCTTTCTATAAAAATAGTGATCAGAGCAGTAGACATTGGATAGTTGTTTCATTTTTATTACTTTATGTAAAAATACCGGTTGATCTCATTATTTTTTTTGATTTATTTTCCGAGTCAGGGTTGGTTGAATATGTTATAATATTCATACACCAGGGCTGATTATCTCATTATTTAATTATATAAAATTTTATGATTCTACACTCATACATCATTTGAATAATTATAAACTTGGTATTTTGCGTCATTCGATTATTTGGCAATTTCTACCGATTTTTAATAACAAATAGAGTTGGCAACACTGCGCTCATACATTAAAGCTAAGGGCTCATAGAACCTTTTTTCCTACGCTGTCATTTTTCTATGTGTTTGTCATTTACAGTTTTAATTTCTCATTTTGTCTAGAATCGTAATTAAAAGACTGTGAACAATTAAAACATTTAACGATGCATATAAAACAGAACGATTGGGAAGAGTTCAACGATTTACTCATAAATTGCGGTTAACTAAAGCGGCGCTATCGACGTCGATCTGACAGCCGGTTCTTTGTACCGGGTTGGCCCGAAGGAGGAAAATCTTTGGTCATCCTGAACCATGTGCTGCTACAACATCGATCTTCAGGTAAGCATTTTTTTCATTTTATTTCTTTATTGACATGTAATTTGAGGTCCATTAGGGGCTTATAAAAACTATATTACAATATTCATCGAAATGTTAAAAAATACATCATAAACTAGAAAAAATTAAGTATGAAATAAAAAAACTATAAATTAAAATAATCCTAAATTTTCCCAATAAAAGAGAAAAGAACCTGAAGAAAGCATATACATACATACATACATACATAAGTGATAACCAAGAACAAAAAATATAAAGAAACACATTACTTTGTACTTGAACGAAAATGTACCATAAAATTGTTGTTATTGTTGTTGGAGTAACAGTATTAATAGTTCCTGAAAAAAATTAACCTAGGATCCTGAAATTTAACATAGCGATGGTTTGTGGTCGTTTGCGGTTTAGGATTGGTAATAGGCGAAATCGGACTAGGGGAAAAAAGTCGAAATTGGTTAATACTTGCAATCCTAAGACGTCTTTGGCGATAATTTGAAAGTAAGCATTTTTATGTTTTATGAATAAAAATGTTAAAAGCAGTAAAAAATGGTGTGCTTCGATAAAACCTCCATAACTAAGTAATACTCGTAAGCAGCTCACAGACTAGCTTAGTAGGGACATAAATACTGTTACAACATTGAACACACCCATTTCAATAGTACTAATAAACTGAACATACCCCGTTAATGTCATATGGGGTTTGAAAGCTAACCTCAATAGAGTTAGTCTGTACCGGGATTTTAAAATTGTTTCAACTTTCATCATGGAGTGGGCAGATAATGAGAACCGTATCGCTGTAATAGCACTTTTCAAGTGTGAAATAAAAAAATCGATATTTTCAAAACGCTGCGGGGATTAGCCGCATGTTCGTCTACCGATGCATAAACTGTTTGAGGAGACTGGAGATGTAAAAGACCGCCACCGGCCCACGCTCTGTTCAAACACCGCATGTCACCAAAGCCGGTAAATCAAGTATTCACAGAAATCCGCTCCGAAAACAGAAAATCATGGCCCGTGAGATGAATATCACGCAAAAATCCATGAGTCGAATCATCAAAAAAGACTTGGGGCTTTCAAATGACTTACCAGACATTTATTTACTGCAGCTTTCACAAAAAATAGGATTGAAAAATGCATACTTTTTTGGCACGCTGATAACTTGCACAGAAAAATTTTGTTCACCGATGAAAAAATTTTTACCGTTCAGAAAAAATTTAACAAGCAAAATGATAGAGTGTAAGCGCGGTCATCTAAGGAAGCATCTGAACTGATCCCAAGGGTGGAAAAGGGTCATCACCCAGCTTCAGTCACGGTTTGGTGGGGTGTCTCTTACGATGGGGTCACTGACCTGCATTTCTGCGAACAAGGAGTCTCAAAACATCGGCCAAAGTTTACCAAGAAACCGTTTTGGACTTTCCAGCAGGATTCTGAGCCGGCCCATTAGGCTAAAACGTCCCAGGCCTGGCTTCGAAACAATTTGCCAATTAATAAATATTTGGACCAAAAACATTCAGTACTTTTTATTTTACAGCATAAAACGTGTGTAACAGTATTTATGTCTCTACAAGTACTACCTACCACATCTCAAGAAATAGCTGTATACCACTAAATACTCTCCAGAGCAAGGAGTTACCCAGCACTACACCGCACTGCGACTATAGGCAAAGCAGCAGGGACGTGACACGAAAAAAATAAGCCGCTTCTCTCGGATAGGGGCGGGTATTTCGGTAAAATAGCGAACAAGGTCGCTCGGGTCCAGAGGGTTTGAAAATAATTCTTTAGCCGGGCTTAGAGACTCGGCTAAGGCCAGAAAAATCTAGGTCAACGGTCTTTAGGTAAAATTGTTTTAATTGATGAAAACAAACATTTTTTTGAAAACAGTTTTTTTTAGACTGTGGAATTGAACCACATCCATTGCAATTATTGTTCCTTATTCTATTTCCTTATTCCTTATTGTTCCTTATTATTTACGTATGCGTTTGTTTTAAGACACTAAGTGCATCACAACCCACTATTTTGGGTCTTTGGTGGATCTCTTTGGCCATTTATTCTTTTGCATTTTGGCATCCTTGATCAATTTGCCTTCGTTTGAGTATATAAGTTACCATGGGGTTAAAAACTTTAATAACTTTATCGTATATTAATTTTTTTTTCTGAGATTATATAATATAAAAATGGAAATTTTTTTACACTAAAATAATATCACTTAAATGACCCCCATTTTCAGCTTCGCAATGATGAGCTCGTTTTAGAGCATTTTCCATAACATCTTTCAAAATTTGTGGCTATAGCGTTCGAATTTCTGCAACAATGTTGGCCGCTACTACGCCTCAGCGTGTCCATTCTTAGGGTCCGATTTCGGAAACCGCGATTTTCGCGGTGTACGTTTTTTCATGATAAAATATCAAACAATATATAAAAAAATATCGTTAACACAACTCACGTGTAATCTGGAAAAAACCCCTTATCAAATATACCTCGAGATTGATTACCCGTTACGAATTTGAAAAAATAGGTACCGATGATTTCACCAGCCCATAAATCGCACCAAACCGTATCGCGGTGTAAGTCTTTTCATGATGAAATGGCAAACTATACTGTAAAGAAAAATAACATGTTTAACACAACTCACGCGTAATCTGTGAAAAACTCCTATTAAAAAATACCTCTACCTCACGCGTAAGAATTTAGTCGGAGAAACATCATGGTTGCTATGATCCAGGAAACTAATCTAAAGTGCCTCCTAAAGCCTGCACAGACGGATACAACGTGCCACGTTAGGATTGCACGAGAAGTAGAGGTGGGAGAACTGCATTCATGTTACACCATTCTGTGTAGCATAGACCGATCTCTTCTGAGTTTGACTCTAGAAACTCATACATGGATTGTATGGGAGTAGTAGTCATGTCTGGGACAGCCGAGATATAGCTGTATAACGTATACATCCCGCCGGTTGGTAGCTGTATCCCGTGTTATTTGCCAGACATTAGAAATCTGCTGCAAGGCAATAACTGCTTGTAGAATTTAGAGACAGAAAATCGAAGTCCCGTAGAGTTAAACAGGGAGTTCCCCAGGGTGAGCTGTTATCTCAATCTCCAGCACTGTTTAATTTCTTCCTCTTTAAAATTTCTGCACCACCAGATGGCGTTAAAATTATATCGTAAACTGATCATTGCAAAATTTTGGCGTCAGGACTTAAAGTGGCTGACATACGCGAGAAAAAACAGCTGTTACCTCACTGAATTAGCACGATAGGTCGACTGTAGCGAACTACGCAGCGCCGGTGTGGTCGGCGAATGTGAGTACGATAATTTATAAAAACAAAAATTAATTAGAAAAGGCAAATAGCGGACTATAACAGAATTAAGCGGACTTAATGCCCGTGCAACTTAAAGCTTTTTGGCATCGAAATGGAAATTTGGTCTAAGCAAAGGAACTCTTCCGGCGGAAATGAAACACCTTGATAGCTATTTCTCGGAAAATCTTCTCAGTGTTTCGGGCACATGTGACAGCGGCAAGTGACGTAAGGAGTCTTCAATAAGGTTTGTGAAGCCATGCCAGAACGTGCGCTTATGGGACACAACGAACTAGCCAGGGGTCTCTACCGTGACCTGTATTGTAATATTGTCTGAATCAAAAGCGACCTGAGTTTTCCAGGATGTGTATGGAAGGAGCGACTGGAAGACGATAGAAATGTCTGGAGAGCTCGAACACCTGGCAGTAATTCTGATAGAGAATTTCTCATTGAGGTCGGATTGGTCTATCTTGTTTGCTATAAGGATACCTCCTGAATCGTTCGGAAGTTGAAGGCACCAGATCTTGTAATCTGCATTGAAATGTCAAGTATAATTTTGCTGCTGTGGTAGCGGCAACTGAGTGCCGAGATGACAGCCCTTGGCCGAGGAAATGCTGTTTAGAAGTCAATCCGGTCCATAGAAGCTGCTAGGATTGCCGGTTCTATGGACCGGCATTTTTTATCCCCTTGCAGGGTCATGTCTGGCACCTATGCTTGACTGGCGAAATATATACATTTACAATTTTGTATCTCCGGATGACTGAAATGCTCATAATCTCTAGGAATGGAAAGTATGAGCATATGTGACGCGCAAAAACCAGTTTTGTTCAGGAGAGCCATTTTAAAGATTTAAATACGTGTATCTTTGGTGTACCATCACTTTCATAGAACGCGCATATTTCTGGGAGAGGACACTTTAAGGACATGGGATCGGTCTCATTCGATGCTCAGATGTTGTCCACATCAAAAAAAGTGAAAATTGATTTTTTTTACCCTTAGGCCCCTTTCTCTATGCGCTGTCACATATATCTTACATCTCACTATATTATAAGAGCGCGTCCACCACCATGGTCCACGTCCCGCCTTAGAATTTTATAATTCCCAGAGGACGAGAAGGAACAACTACTGGAGGATGTTGTCATGCATAATTTTTGGTGATTTTAACCACATTGTATCTCAAACCATTACAACTAAAATGCATGATTCAAAATGAGGCGGCTGAGTTATCACTATGCTGTAGCTGGCGCCTTTGCGAGAACAAGAGGAGCAAATGCCTGTCTCCACGCATTTGCTGTGGTTAAAGAAGATCATTCAAGTCTGGAACAGGAAGGCTAGTAGGATTACTAGCGGGACTACTAGATGGAGCACAAAAAGGATTGCTAATCGTATTACTAGATGGATTACTAGTTGCTGCTGGAGTGTTTATGCAACACTCGGCTAGGAAGCAGTCCCGGTGAGACCGCCCGTTAGTACTTCTCCTTATGTGGCACCAATTTTTCCAGCTATTGCACTGAACAGATGCAATGTTTCTCCGAATTACACTTTGGCAAACCGAACACTTCCATTGGATACTGTGAGCAGCTTGTAGAGACTGGATGGTATTTGTCCGTAATGTAGGAGAAGGCGTGTGCGATCTTGAGGGCTGCTGGCAACAGCTTGCGGTGGAATTCCTGAGCACCTCCTCAGGCGACAGCAATTGTTGCAAACAAAACGTTGACTTAGGTGGAGTTTGACGCAATACTTCTGTGACACACTGCACATAACCAAGTGTAAGGACCTGGATTTTATTCAATGCCGGCGCGTATTAAGAGTATGGCGAGCAAAGTGGCCAGAATATTTTGATCACCTAAGGAAAAACTTTCGATTGATACACTTGTCGCTGAGTTGACAATCCTTGGTCGGGTTGACACCGGGTCGTTTCGGAGTGTAGATCCGATTGCCGAGGGAACGGGTACCACCGGTAGTTAGACGGGGTGCTATAAAGTTTAAAAAAGGCGATTCCGTTTCGACTAAGGGCTCAACCAAGAGCTGATATTTATTGCAGCTAGTGCTTTTTATTAACATCAATCTTAGATATTTTTTCACAAGATTAAATAAAATAAAGAAATTCGGACTAAATATGTATTTCGTTTTGAAATAACACCACGGAAAGAAAATTTAATTAGAGGACTTGTCTTTAAAGTATATTGTTGCGGAATCCTTCCACTTTCATTTTCTTGTTTTAATACCATTTCTATAGTATTTTAATTGAAATTTCTTTTAGCCGCTTTCATGCGTTTATAGTTTCTAACATCTAAATCTTCATCGCTTTTTCAGAGTCCTATATTATTCCGCTTGGCCATTATCGCGCTTTCAATGGATATATAGATATAGTGTAGAATTTTACCTCAATCAAGAATAGAAACACTTTTTGGGATTTTTTTGTGTATTGGCCCAAAAAGGTCCGTATGTTAAAAACGAGCGGTCAAAGTTACGTAGTAATGGACCCAAAATAATGGGTCATTTCGATAGCTTATCAGAGGCTAAGACAGTATTTACTCGTTTAAAAATGATGAAGGTGTGATAGTTTACATTAATGTTAATCGCGATATTCTAATATTTTAATTTAATCAATTTTGTTTTTGCGAGAATATTTCTTACTAAGTTAGGCTTTGTCAACCATGTTTAAATCCAAGTTGGTTAAGAGTTACAAAATGTCACTAAGCACTTTCACAAACCGTACAGTTAGACTCTGTTGGGTTTCCGGACGCTGTAATGTTCAAGGAAACGAGGTGACAGATAAACTGGTCGTTGTTCGCCCAAGATGCTGAAGATGCTGACAACTCTGTAAAACCCCTGCTGTGCCTTAAACAGGCTGTTCGAAATATGAATTCATGCCAAGGTTAACCTAAGACCGGCAAACTTAAGGTTTCTGGGGCTCGGTAGCCTACCCCAGCAAAGAACAGAACCAAACCCCACTTGGTCTCTCCACCGGAGTCTCGTTGCGAGGACAGTGACTTCATAGATTTAATTTTGTTTGGGATTTGAACATATCAAGCCAAACCAAAACGACGAGGAAATCCTTGAGATTTTTTTTATTTATATAAAACTAGCTGAACCCGGACCGCTTTGCATGTCTATGTAACTTTTTGTTATTGTTTAACCTCATGATTTTAATTGATGTCAGTGCGTGAATTTATTAAAGGGTGGTTAACATTAAGGACCGATATTGATTTTGTATAAAACACAAATTATTTAGGAAATTATTACCATTTCTTTTTATTATAATAATATTGACATGGTTCAATTATGTATGGAACAAAATATCGGCCAAATGGCCGCCGCGACCTCGGCGGCTCACCTCCATCCGATGGTCCAAATTTTCGATGACGCTGAGGCATAATTGAGGTTCTATTACGTCAATGTATCGAATAATCTCATCCTTTAGCTCTTGAATTGTTTTTTTTTTTTTAAATAACCAACACTCAGGGGACGCCCCCTATACATGCGGTGCAATGCGTTGGCGAGTGGAAAGTAAAGGATCGGAGGGGGAAAAGAGGGAGTAATGTTTATTGACACTTGCTTTGAACTTCAGGATGTCGTAATTAGTGGGAAATACATTCGCCGGAAGTCGATTGCACATACGGACTGTACGAGCGAAAAACGAATTTGATCTGTAGTGTATAGTGCGGTCAACTGGCCAATCGATAACAAACGGGTGTGAATTCCTAGAAAGTCGCGTATCCCTGCCGAACATCCTTACGTCAGGAATAAGGCGACGGATATCTGATGAACACACACCATAAAAGTAACGATAGAACAGCGTCACGCAACCCACATTCCGACGATGCTCAAGGGAAACAATAGAGTTGTATACCCTACTGTCACCAATCAGCACCATCGCTCTCCTTTGAACACGGTCAAGTAGCTCCAAGAATGATTTTGGAGCACCTGCCCATATATGGGAGTTGTATTCCATCTTCGGCCTAATGAAAGATGTATAGATATTGAAAAGTTCAGTAGGAGTGAAGTATTTCTTGCACCGCTTTAAAAGGCCTATGTACTTAAGTGCTTCTTTCGACACTTCGAATACATGTCTCGCCCAAAGAGCGTCACATTGTATTTTCATGCCCAGAACATCAAGAGCTTCTGATTGTTCAACATCTATACCAACAATAGAAATTGACGATATTGTCGGGTCAGTGAATCGCTTGTGAGACAACAAGCAGCACTGTGTCTTACGCGCATTAAAATCTACTCTATTCACTCGACCCCATTCGGAAATGGCCAGTAGATCCCGGCCAAGTGTCTCATCCATAATTCGCCTTTTGTCTTCAATATCTTGAAGACACGGCCTACGGTCGAATGAATAAGAATGACAGAGGTTACTGTCATCCGCAAAGGAGTATATTGGATTCACGGTCTGACCCAACAGATCATCAATGAAAATTAGAAATAAAGAGGGAGAAAGGACAGAGCCCTGTGGTACTCCTGCAGTAAGCCTATGTTTGTTGGAAGAGAACCCATCTACAACAACTCTTATAGTGCGATCTCTAAGAAAGCACGATATAAAACGAGCGAAAGTATCACCGACACCAAAAGCCATCAGCTTTGATAAGAGTGCACCGTGCCAGACTCTATCAAAGGCCTTGGAGATATCCAGAGCCACAACCTTACTCTCACCGAACTGGTGGATAGACCGACTCCAGCGTTCCGCCAAGAAAGCCACCAGGTCTCCCGTAGAGCGATTTCTGAATTGTTGCTGGCTTATCGACGTACACCTTTTCTTTCAAATAACCGCAAAGAAAGAAGTCAATTCAGATGATCTTGACGGCAAATTAACACCGCCACGACGTGAGATAACACGGCCATTTAATTTGTCGCGCAAAAGAGCCATTGTTTCGTAAGCTGTGTGGCAAGTGGCAACGTCCTGTTGAAACCACATATCGTCTACATCCATATCTTCCAATTCGGGCTATAAAAAGTTTGTTATAATCTCACGATAGCGAACATCATTCACAGTAACAGTGACTCTTTGTGGGTGCATTGTTTTTTCGACAATCACTCTTGGATTATTATTCGCCCAAATGCCGAAATTCTGCTTATTGACGAATCCACTGAGGTGAAAATGTGCCTCGTCAATGAAGATGAGTTTAATCGAAATTGATTTTTCATTTTCATAATAAGCCTGAATAACTTTAACGCGTTGCTCGCATGTGTATCTTTCCATGGTTCAAATTGAGTTAGTCTGAAATTGAGAAATATCAAATGAAATGCAGAAAAAAACTTGACAACATTTAACCACCCTTTATTTTGAACCTGAGACAGGCTATTCTAGAATTAGAAATTGGTTGGAAACCAAACGTCCCCACCTTTGAACGCTTAAACACTCATTGCTAAGTCGAGTTTCTTCAATGCTTCATTCAATTTTAGTTTCTAGCAATTGATAGTTAACAAACTCAAAGGAAGTTAGTGCAGTTTAACGTGCCTCTACCAATGTAGCGGCAATCGCAATAGCTAGAGTTATTCAACATTGTGCACGAATAATCAAACCTTTAACCAAAAAAGAGAAATGTTTTGTCTGAAGAGTTTGGAAATATTTAAATCTGTAGCCGTCTTTAACTATATTTTTCCTACGCTGCTTCTCATTCCAAATTGGCTCGAACTTATTAATTCAAGGCACATCCAACACATTGGCATTTTTGTCCCAATTATCGATTAAATGCACCATGCATAAGAGCGATTCCTTATTCGCGCCACGTCATCTCCATATCAAAAAGCACAAACTCCTCTGTTACTAACGACTTTTTGTTGGTGTCTATTCAGGTTTTGTATTAGTATTCTAGTTTTATTTCTCAAATCTCGTACAAAGTCTTAATCAGGTTTTCAAAAATTGTTTTAAATTTTCTTTCATACTAACCTTTTGCTGACAATTGTGAACACAGCAATGAATGTAAGATGTCTCTTAGTCTTGACACGTATGTTGACCTCGACTCCGAACTCATTTAGTTTTTCGTAAATATCTCAAGTTCTGCCGGGTGTAAATTTTTTCAGCGAACTTTTTATAAGAGATTGATTACTTGTTTTTAAAATGAAGCCACTTTTGAATGAAATTTTGAAAAGCACCCTTTGCCATTGTTAGGAGCTTTCTTGATTTTTTGGCCACTCCAGCGGTTTTTTGTTGTCGCAGATGACACAGCGTACACGATTTGGAAGCTTTTCGGGAACATGATCGTTTCCGACTAGCTGCAAACCTTCTATATTTGTGAATAGGACAAGCAGTACTTAAATAACCATTATCTATTACATTTCAAAATGGAACGCAATATCATTCATATGACAATCACAACTGGCTCAGCAGTATCTCATCAGATCAACCCAATTTTTTAGTACATTTTCGAATCTCTTCAATTGCAACTTCGATTTATTCAGCCTTATTACGGTTGTCGAAGACGAAAATCGAGAGCAGTCGAAGTCGTTGTCGATTTCGATTATTTTTGGTATTACGTAACTTTTTCGACTCTTGTGATTTTGTAATAGATTGAAAAGTAAAAGATGTGCTATACTGTCAAAACAATGTTTACTTTTTACATAATTGTCCGCCAAAGGCAACATTGAAATTTTCTCAAGATAAAATAAAATAAATATAATAAAAAAAAATATTTTCATTTGTGGTGTCCATACGGCAATAGCTGGACTTAAGTGGAGTATTTGAGACTCCAAATTCGACTCCCTCCGGATTTACTATGGAGTCTAGCTGCAGCAAACTTGAGGCTGCTTCCTCCACTGGCGTCAGTACAAACTGTTTGTGTGGCCCTCCTCCCGTTGCACGGCATTCTGCCTTGTTGTGCAGCAGCTTCTTTTTCAAATTACATTTGAAGTCTGCCCACACCTTCATCCATTCCGTACCTTGGCGCATGGGAGGCCCAATGGAATTTAATTCAATGGCAATTTTCGCCCATTCCTCCTTGGTATTTACTTTATGTAGGCCGCTGTGGTACGCACGCGCAAGATTTGGATTTGCCTCCAACAATTCCACCATTTTTGAAAACTGTTGTTGCGTGGTTATTTTATTCCTGGAATAAATAAATAATTAATTAAATGAATTTTCTCACAAAAAACAAATACATTTTGCAGCTCATCTTTGTAAACAAATGTGAATATATTCAGAAAACGACACCTGCTTGTTTATTTTTACGGCGACAACTGACACAAAACAAGTGACGGCGACATAAACTTTATATCAGCGGTCGACATCAGATAAAAGTTTTTTGGTAAAATACCGCAAATTTATCCAATGTTGAAAATAGATAAATAATTTATTTTATACAATTTTGTTATATTTATTTATTGTCGAATATAAAATGTCAAAAAAATGTGTTAAATTTCAAATTAGTTAACGGCGTGTTAGCGGATGAAACCAACGGCTAACAATTGTTGTCAATTGAATGCGGCGACGTCTCTAGTCGTATGGAAAACATTGATCGACTGTTTTAGCCAACTTTGACAGTCGTTTTCGTCTTCCGTGTTACGAAAATTGTAACAGATTGTGCATTTTCGACTACCGTAGTACCGTTTTCCAAAAAAATCGACATTCGACTACGTCTTCGACAACCGTAATAAGGCTGATTATTTCAACGCTTCAATTGTCTCTGGATGCTTTGCGTAACATTTATGCTTAATGGCTCCCCACAGAAAATAATCCAAAGAGCTCATATGACTGCTCCGAGGCGGCCAATTGACATCACAATTTTGGCTGATTATTCGATTTTTAAAAACAATATCGATGGTTGCGTATACTGTGTGACATGTGGCCCCGTCTTGTTGAAACCAAATGTTGTCCATGTCATTCTCTTGCATTTTTGGAAACAAAAATTCGTTGAGCATGGTGCTTTTTTTCGAAGAAAAATGGCCCAATGATTGTGCTAGCCCAAAATTCACACCAAACAGTGACTCGTTGTGGATGCATTGGCTTCTTAATAGTAACGTGTGCTAAATTCTAAACCAGACCACTGGTTTAGAATTTAGCAATTTTACCCTCCAACCACCAATCCGAAAGTTGTTAAACCGCTGCCATTTCGCCCCTCCCATTTTCGGACATGATCGTAGATGGACATATTTTCATGAAATGAGCCAAGGAATACGCTGGTGAAATTTGTCTAGTCGTGAATGAATCACCCTGTATTTTGAAACGTTGACATCTTTCTATTAACGCTTTCTGTTGCATGAGCTGTCGACGTGCTAGCATACTCTAGCTTTGTTTTGATTCGATTTTTTAATAGTTTTAGCGAAACTCTAAGTGACAAACTATTCTAACGCGTGATCCATTTCGAGGTTCCCTACTTTTTTAAAGAAAAAAAAAAACAGAAAATTCAAATTGAATGGGAAATGTTTATTATCATTTGAAAGAAAATTCTTTGGCATTTATTTTTTGCAGATTATGTCTATCAAATGTTGGCCGTGGCTACATCTTAGATGGTCCATCCGTTGAGTCCAATTTTCGATGACTCGTTCGAGCATTTCGACTGCTAACTGGCAAATGACACGCGTAATGTTTTGCTCCAAAGCCTGAATCGAAGCGGGTTTGTCCGCATAAACTTTAGACTTTACTTACATATCCCCACAGGAAAAATATGGCCAATATAATCGACCTACTGAGCGTACTATTCGCAACACCATCACCCATTTTGAGAACCAGCGTTCATTATTGGATAATATTCGACCAAATAGACCACGTCCAGTACGCAGTGAACAAAATGTAGCGGCCGTAGCTGAGAGTGTACTCCAAGACCGTGGAGAGTCGATTCGGCGCCATTCGCCTCAACTCGGACTGACGTATGGAACGACTTGGCGCTTTTTACGTCGAGATCTTAAATTCAAAGCGTACAAAATACAGCTTGTGCAAGAACTGAAGCCGTCCGACGTTCCCAAGCGACATCGCTTCGCGCTATGGGCTCTTGAAAAGTTCCAAGAAGCTCCGACGTTTTCGAGCCAAATTTTTTTCAGCGATGAAGCCCATTTCTGGCTCAATGGGTATGTAACCAAGCAAAATTGCCTCATTTGGGACGAAGAGCCACCAGAAGAGGTTCAAGAGCTGTCACTTTATTCAGAAAAAACAACGGTTTGGTGTGGTTTGTGGGCCGGTGGAATCGGTCCATATTTCTTCAAAAATGATGTCTGTGAGAACGTAACCGTCAATGGCGACCGTTATAGTCCATGATAACCGACTACTTGATGACTGAAATTGATGCTCGTGATCTCGGCGACATTTGGTTTCAACAAGACGGCGCCACTTCCCACAAATAGCATCAAACAAAGGATTTATTGAAAGAACACTTCGGTGAGCAGATAATTTCACGTTTTGGGCCGGTCGATTGGCCACCAAGATCGTGTGACATGTATTCGGTCGAATATTATCCAATAATGAATGCTGGGTCTCAATATGGGTGATGGTGTTGCGAATAGTACGCTCAGTAGGCCGATTATGTTGACCATATGTTGATCGAAGTGCACGAAACACATTCCTCACAGAACGTGAATTTTCGTAATAAAGTTGAACGATTTGTAAACGTTGTTCAGCCGTAAGTCTTTCCATGATGAAATGCCAAACAATACTGAGCAAAAATAACATTACACACGCTATCTGTCAAAAAAGGCTATTGAAAATAGTAGCTCTACCTGGATCACCCATTATATAGAGGTTAGAAGTCTAAAAGCATAGGCACGGCTCAGTCTCATGCTATAATTTTTGTACAGTGTTCTTTTACTAATAGTCAGTAATACTTCTACCCAGATATTAAGAGTTCTTACAATGACGGATATCAACTCCTTTAAAAGCAGTATTATTCGCCCTTTTTGCTACCCTTTGTCAGATACATCACCTGGGTTTTTGCAGGATTAAAGTATAGATTTAATTCCATACACGTGGTTCCAAACAAACTTGTTTTATTTTTATAATTGCGTTTCGCCACATCAAAGTCTTTTTCAAAAGACATAATTAGAAATCATTCGCTTATTGGAATAACCATCCATGGCTTTCCCATCTTCAATAGGGTATTAGTTCTTGGTATACACATTAAAAAAGTAATGCTGACAGACAGCTCTATTGCGAAAAGCCCTCGTTAACAAATATGGTACACCGGCCAAGCTTAAGAATTCTTTTAATTTAAATACTTACGATAACGAATCCAAAGCTACTATTCAATGTAGAACGATATCTACATAGCGATCGTTCGACTTTTCCCTTTTCTAAACGTTATAAATAAAAGTCATTTGAATTTTAACGTTTTTCGTTTTAATTCGAAATAAAATTATTTATATTTTATTTGTGTGAATGGGATTTGTTTGCAAAGAATAAAAACAACAAAAGGAGGAGAATAGTATGTTTACAAAACAATAGAGGGAAACGGAAATGAATTTTACAATAAAAAAATATGAATAACTTGTAGTCGTCGTCGTTTCAGCTGTTCTGTTAAGGTTTTCTTTTTTTGTCTGTTGGTAAATGTTGCACATTTAATGTATGGTATGGTATCGCGTATGCTTTAAATATTAGTTATCTTGTATATATTTAATAATAATAATAATTTCTGAACCATAATAGATTTGATGGCATTCATTTTTAGTAGTTTTTTTTATTGGTTATTATTTTTCTTCAGAAATGAGTAAACAATTATATTTTGTTGCTGTTATTATTGACATTTATTTATGAAATTACATTTAGTTGTTTGTTGTCGTTACGTTACGAGAACTTTACGTTTTATTTATTAACATTTATTCATATTTTCTGTTTGTATTGTTTGTTTTTATTTCATTTAAATTAAATTGCGACTATATACGATTTTGTTGTTTAATTTTTAATCATTAAATTACATTACTAATAATCTATAAAAATAATAATATTTAATAATAGTAAAATTAATATATAAAGTAGTATTTATTTTTTTTATTTAGCTTTAGTTGAGTTTTATTTAATTTATTATTTTAATTAGCATTTTTTTTGTAAGTCAAATTATTTATGCATTCTTTAAAATTCCAAAAGTTAAAAAAATGAGTTTAAAGATTTTTCATATGAAAATTGTACCCATTCATATCGAAATCAGTTTTCTAAGAAACACTTTCTAAAGAAAAGCCATTATAATGAATATTGATCGATTCAAAATTTTAATAAGAGTTGTCGCAACTGTCTATTCAAATCCGAAATTCGTCTCATTATTGAAGCTTTTGTTTAGCTATTACAATGTAGCATAACCTATCAGCTGATTTTCAACAGAGGAACACAAAATATCAGCCGATGTTTGACGTTATCTTACATTAGATTGCGTTTGTTCGACAAATCATTGGAAGTCTCAAAAAAAGGTTTAACAATATGATAGACAAAATACATAAATATTTTAAACAAAGTTAAATTTATATTTTCATACATCTATCAATTATAGTTATAATTATAAGAATACGATTTAACTTAAATAGTATTAATCACATGCAAAAAATTTGTTTTGTTTTATTTTTCAATTGTAATTTAATATTTTCGCTTTCATTTTTGTTTGTTTAGTTTTTAAAGTATTTATATTTATAAAGAGAGTTTTAACATGTATAGAAAAATGTAAAGTTTACATTTATACGTACGTAGTTGTATTTGTATTTTTCTGTACTGGTCTATTCAATTCAAGGTTCCAATTACGAGTATCAATCATGGCAGGTATTTCACAATGAAATAACATTTTCTAAGTCAGACACATATGGTTGCAGCTTTGATGGGACTTTAAAGTTCCATGAAAGACCAGCCATTGTCGTCAACAGCTGCGTAAGGAAAAATGATTTGAAATTTTTAATTTTCCACACGTTGAAAATGAAGAATTCCATACAAAATGTTTCATTGGCCACGATTTAACCAAGGGGTTTTTATTTTTTTATATGTGTATTTTTTAGTTCTTTCTTTATGCAATTCTTGTTTGTCAGTTTTTTTGTTATTTATTGTGCATTGGTTTTATCTGTTTAGTTTTTCTCTTTTTGTTTTACGATTAATTGGCTACTAACTAAGGTTTCTCTGGTTTTTTTCACTAATAATAATAATTTTTAATAATATGTATTAATAATTATTTTTAGTTTTTTTTGTGTTGTTTTGTCGTTATTACTTCCGTATATAAATATATAATTTACATTTAAACATTTTACATATATATTTTTTTCAAATATATGCAGTTATAATAGTTTACTGTTTCAATTTCTTGTAATTTCCTTGCAAATATAACATGTTTTAAAGCTCAACTTAGTTTGGCTGCAAGTTCTCAGATGGTAGTTGTTAGGGGTTTAGCTTTAAAGGATCCAACTGTTTTGGCAGCCCTTTAAATTTAATGGATAGTTATAGATTATTTGATTGTAGAATAAAGTAAAAGTGAACAAACTCCTTTAAGGCTTTTAAGAAATTTATTTTTATTTCGGTTTAAAAAAAGTCCTATAATACAAAATAAAGCAAAAAACATGAATGTCATGGTTTGCTGAGAACTCTGGCCTTTTTTGTGTGATATTAATGGGCTTTTTGTAAAAATAGTACAATTTTGCGGTTCCAATCAACGGCTAGTTCTTACGAAATCTACTTAGTTATTTCTCAATTTAATGGTTTGAGCCGGAGGACGCTAAGAAAAACAATGATTAAAAAATTGGAAAATTGTTCAGCGGCAAAGTTTGGAAATCAGAGAGACGCCATATGAAAGTTCTGGAGATTATGGCTTTTGTGCTAAAGGTGTGCCTTTAAAAATTGAAAGACTAAATGGAGACCACATTCACTAATAACTAAAATTTACCGATTGAGAACTTGTTATGCTTCCAAAATATTTAGCCTCTATTTGACTAATTGAGCCGAGTTCAATCCTTAAATGAACAACAGATAATAGGCTGTCAAAAACTTGTTTACGATACCTATTTTTAAACAATTGCGTTAAAGCAAGTTTTAAGAAATTTCAGGCACCGCATTACAGATCTTTTATAAGCCTAATTTTCAGAAGTTTGCTTTTATTATATCTTACTACCAGAAGTTGGAAAAACATAACGAATCTTCTGTGAGACCAGGTCCATAATATTCCATTCAAACTAATAAAGGCTTCCAATAATTTCCTAAAATTTAGACTATGAAATGTAATTTCAAAAAGTAAAGGTACCGAAACAACTCTTAATATCGAAAAAATCGTTTAATTTCAACTTGATTTATAATTCTAAAATTTTCCTTTTGAAAGATCCAAGTTTTTTTCCATTAATTTAAGAGTTGTTTCATTTAAGGATTTGTTCATGCTGCCACAATTGTGTTCTTGTTTTCTGTTTTTCAATTTACAAATGGTGATTTTGTAACCAAGTGTACCCAATTTTTGGATATTTTACAACATAACCACTTTGAATTTTGTATAAAGCTGTAAGTCTTCTATGATTTCTTTAATATGTATGTGTTTTCCGTACGGTTTGTGTTATTTTTTTTTTTTACTAATTATGTAGTAAATTTCAGTTCTTCAATTACGTACTTGAATTGTTGGTTTATGCGTATTTTTGTTTTTTTTTTGTTTTATTTGTACAAGTTCATACAATCATTGCTGTTCTGGCAATGCCACTTTAAATCGCATGAGTAATTAACGTTTTATGTAATTGGATTTGAATTTTTTCTATTTTCTTAAAATCCATAATCTAAAAAAATTTGCTGCTTTATCATTTAGGAAGTAAACGGCTACAAAAAAGACAAAATTTAATTTCTTTTACCTGTTTCCTTTAATTTAAAAGCAAAATTAATGTTTGCCACTTAGTTTAAAAATAGATTGATGACTTATGTTTCACCTAGTAAATACGAACAACTGAACACCCATTATCAATTGATGGAAATTTGTTACCTAACGACCCTTTCAGATTTAACAAAAACTGTTAAACGAATAAGGCCAATTTCCACATGTTATATGGTGCTATTATATGTTTAATTACACAGTAGCACATTTTCCAACTTCAAAATCTTGAAACAATTGAGACCCCCAAAATATAAAAGCTTATGGTAGCAGGAGAAAAACCCTAGCTGAGTTTTGAATTATTAGCTACGATTTTTTCTTTTTTAAAGTTTTCGACAGGGGTTTGGATTTTAGTACAATTTTGAAAAAACATATACTGATTCCTTAGTCTATTTCTCGTGAACTATTCGAATTATTACTTGTCCCTCTTCGGCAAATTTTGCATTGAGATACAATCAAAATAAGAACATCTTACTCAAATCAACAAAACTGTAAATATGACGTAAACTTTCGTCATATTTTTCTATGGTTTTTCACAGTTTCAGAAATTGATACGAACTCCACCAGACAATATATGACAAAAAGATAGTCAAAAGCAAAATTAACAACTTTTCTTGACAAGCCGATTTCATTTGATGACTCCTTCACATAGTTATAGCCCCAAAAAGCCATCAAAATTTCAATAAAGGACCAAGAAATCACTTTCAATTGTATGTTTATCGAAATTAAAATTGCTATGCTTTTTTAAAATCGATAAAGAAAGTGATTTCTTGGTCCTTTATTGAAATTTTGATGGCTTTGTGGGTCTATAACTATGTGAAGGAGTCATCGAATGAAATCGGCTTGTTAAGAAGAGTTGTTTGTTTTGTTTTTGGCTATTTGGCTTTTTTCTGGTCGAGTTCGTAGCAATTTCTGAAATTAGTGTAAAAAACATAGAAAATATGTCAAAATTTTACGATTTTTTGACAGTTTTGTTGTTTTAAATAAGCTAATAAGTCAAAACCCAGCTAGGGTTTTTCTTCAGATTTTGGGGGTCTCAATTGATTCAAGATTTTAGTGCTGCACTGTTGTATTATCTGTACCTCATTATCCGAAGCGATATACAGATGTTTTGATGCTTAAGTATTTCGATTTTAAATAAAAAAAAATACGGACTGATGAAAATTGATTGTGTATACAAGTGGCAACGCTCTAGCATAATCGGCATTCAAATTCAAATCTACTGAAAATATTATAGACTTTTCTTACTGACCCGTAAGTTTTTTGTTAGTCTAAATAGACTCTACCAACCCTTTCAGATTAGAAAAAGTTCTATTAGTCTGATAAAAGGCCTATTTAGTCTGATAAAAAAGCCCATTTACATTTTTTATAAGAAATCGAACACGAGACCTTATTTTCTTCAGTCTAAACGGACTCGAGACTTTTTTTCATGTTATTGCACTGTCTGCCTAGAAAAGCCCTGTGATATATTTATCATAGGTTTTTGGACTAAGAGAAATAGACAAATACGCAGCGTAAGGGAAAAAAAGCTTCAGGGTGCCCAAGCCTTTAGTCTGAATAGTCAATTGTAGGCCCTTAACGGATTTAGTGCTAGGGTTGGCAATCTCACATTTGGGTTTTTAGTCAATGTTTCCCCTTACAGGGAATGGACCGATTTGACATTTTGAGAGTTAAAGAAAGTAAATTACTTCGAAGTCACAAACTTGTTTCTTTTTTAATTTGTGAAAGGAAAATTCAAAAAAACGCAAAGAACACTTTAGTGCCATTAAAATCGGAATGTGGAAAGTCCTCCTTGGCATTAAACGCCTCAACTTGAGTCGCAAGCTTTTTTTGTGATTTTCGAAAGGATAATCGGAATAACGCAAAGAACACTTTCGTGCCACTACAATCGGAATGTGGGAAGCCCTTGAATCGGATTTTTAAAAAAAACCAAAATATGTTTTTAAAATGCTGGAAAAATTATTACGTGTTGAACTATAGATCTGTCTCTATTGTGAGTAAGTGTTACAAAACATAGGCATTTGAACTGTCAAACAAAAAATATTCCGCCTCTTGATCTCATGTTTAGTTTTGTAATGTAAAAATAGTTTATTGCTAGTTTGAGTGTATTTAAAAAAATAAATGTGATAGCTTTTGTTAAGTTTTTAAGCTGTTTGGACATACATTTGTTGTAAATAAAAAATTCCTTTTTATTTTCTTCTTCCCGACGACACTTTGCTGTGGTTACATTACATTACGGTATGTGATGGTAATTGATAGATTTAAATATAGAATTCGATTTGGTATTCAAATTTTGAATAAATCGTTATATATTGGATTTTATTCGATTGATTTCAGTTGTTATATACTTATAGTAAAACAGTGTAAACAAAAGTTTGTTTTTTCAGCCATATTTAAAAAAGATTCGTTTGACATCTTAAATCTAGAACAAAACGATTTTGATCGATTTCCATCACATACCGGATAATCACAAATACCTGTGTCTAATATATGTTCTTAATTTTTGCAATCACAATAGGGCGATAATCAATGCAATATAGCTATAAACTACGTTTCATTACAAATTAAACACAAAGAAAGATTAACGCAATACTCCAAGTTCCGCCACTTTAACAAATGCTTTCGTTGATGTCAATTCATTCATTTTAGGTTTGCTTATATGTTTTATTTAAACTTATCAAAACTTTGTTATACTAATTGGTAAATATTAATAGGATGATTTTTTATAACTTTTCAAGAAAAATTGTTATTGTAACGAAAAATTATTAGAAACTACTTTTTTGTGGTTTATATTACATTAGAAAAAATATTTTTTTCGGCATAAATATAATTACAAGTGTTCTTTTAATGGATTTTCACATTTATATTAACAGTTTCAATGCAGTTTTATCAACCGGATTGGATAGTTTTTGCATTTTTGTTCCCTGTCGTAGGACAAAGCGAAATTGTGCGTCACATATATAGTTTGTTTAATAAAACTTTTTTTAATCAGAAAATCGCGGAAATTATTTAAGCAAAACGTTACGAAATGACATTCACGAAAGCATTTCGATTTCGTACGTAAACAGTGCTATGATGTCGGAATTAATCTCGGAAATACACTGTGTAAATGTTACCTAATATTGTTTTACTCGTAAATTGAGAGCTACAGATACTTATGTAAAACCGGAAACGGAACATTACAACTGACGTATGATATTACGTATCTGTGTGATTTGTACATATCGTTAGCTAAAATGCAAAAAGGCGTAATTAACAGAAATATAATTTTACAGAAGCAAAAAACGTTGTAAAATGAAAACTATAAACATCTTTAACTAAGCTTTTTTCTACTTTTTTGTTAATAAAAGTGTCACTTTTAATCGCAGCAGTGTTAAATTTTGTCAAGACATGTAGTTTAATGGTATTTATAATAATCAATCAAAAAGTCGATTTTAAATTTTTTTGTTAGTTAAGCCTTTTTGCATTTTGGCTAACGATATATTCAATTGAAACCTTATCAAGGGATTTAATTCAACGATATTATCCTTCAGATTGTTTTAGGTTTAAAGCCGAAGTAAGCGAACTTTTTGCCAACAAACATTAATTCAAGTTTTTTTTTAATTGAAACCTATCGCTTTTATGTGAACAAGTGACATCCAGAACAGTTTTGATCATAATTTCACTTGGATATTTCCATAAGTTTCCATTACTACGATAGAAAAATTGTTGTACGCTGTTGCTGGTTTGTTTTTATTTAAGAAAAGGAACAGTTTTAGTTGATTTTTTGTAACATGAGTTGTCTCTCTTGTTTTTGTTGTTGTTATGATTTTGGTTTATTTTTTACTTTTTCTTTTAAGTTGTCATCATGCATACCAGACCTTAAATAATATGCATTTGTTTGAAATCTTTTTCGTTTGAATTTGTTATGGAAGAGGCTGGCTGTGGAAGTATGAATATTATGGGTTATGGCACCTTTTGAGTGGGGGACGTTCGGTCGATCGGCCGGAGTTTGGTTTGAACATGATAAGATCATAAATGTATTTTAAATAACTCTCCTTTGTATTGGATTTTTTTCTTTACAATGATGAATATCCAAAAACGATTGAGTCTCCTCATGGTGCTTTAATCTAAACGCCAAATTCTGATATTAGAAAAATCCTTACATAAAATGAATTAGTTTCTAACTGAACCGATAGTTTTTTGTCATATTAATTTGTGCCAAGTCTCTAGATTCTTTATGCGAAATTTAACCGAATATCTGTAAAAAAAATCAAATGGTGCTTAGATCAAAATACTTATAGCATAAGTGCTATTAGAAATATCCTTACTTAAAATGAATTAGTTTCTTACTAAACCGATGTAATTTCATAGTTTTTTTTAATATTTTAATTTGAGCAAAGTCTGTAGATTCTTAATGCGAAATTTAACCGAATATCTGTAGAATATAAATCGGCGTTTGGATCAAAATAACATGAGAGCGACGAATTTCTTAGAGGCATGATCATCTTAAGGTCTTACCATGTTTTTCGGGTTGTTTGTATTTTATGAGAGTAAAGGATTTCCGTTGCCGGCAGTTGTCGTGTTTATGAAAATACAACCATGTCTCTTGAGGCTATATCTATTACAACAGAGTTGTATTTCTCTTGGTTTAAGAGGGCTGAAGGAGGGACAATTTTGTATGGTATTTTCTAAAGCAGTATTTCTGGTTAATTCAAAAAAAAATCTAAATTTGTTAATTGCCTAAAAACCAGTTTCTTTTTGTTTTCTTTTCATCTTCGGTTAACAAAACTAAACAGTTTTTTTTTTAATTTTTAATAAAAAAAAGTTTACATTTTAGCTCTTTGGACTTCAAATATTCTCTCTTTCTTTGTAGACATTGCTCAAACACATTAACTCTTCTTGTTTCGCCAAACCACATTACAACAAGTAGTCGTATTTTGTAAAAAGTTTTTCAACTATTCCGTTTATCACTTAAGTTTGTTTGTTTGGGGATTTTCTAATCAAATCAAAGTTTTTGTAAATGTGGTTTGTGCGCACTCTTCCTTACTTTATACCTGCCATCCTTTTTATCCTTCCTGCCTCTTGAGAGGTGGTGGAGGAGCGTTCTTCATCTTGCACTTCTTTAGATATTTGTTTTAAAAGAATTTCTCTTTTTCTTCTTATTTGTTTTTTTGTTTGTTTTATTATTTTACTCTAAGAGCATTAAGAGCAATTTTATATGCATTTAATTTGTTTTTTGTGTATAAGTGTGTGTTATATTCTTTCTTGAGTTCTTATTCTTTTTTGTTTACTTCTTCGTATTGTTTCTTCTCCTTTTTCGTATATTATATAATAACTACATAATTTATAAAACAGAGTTGCACCCTTGGATTTGTTGTTTGTTGCATGATGCAGCACGTTTAACGTTTAATTTAAATTAATTTTATAAAATCGTATCGTTGTTAATAATGTTTGATGTGTGACTAGTAGCAAACAGCACAGCGATGTTAAACTCAACGCTGAAACAACAGCATTGGCCGGCGATTTGTTTGATTCGTGTGGTGAAATTGTATTGTCAAAATCATTGTTCTCCGAGCGAGGATCGAAAGGTGACGCTGTAGCACCTGCAAGTGGAACACCAAGCGGAAATTTTTATTAGTTGGTATTATTAATACAAAAACAAAGACATTGTGGTACTTACCATCTCCGGAACCATCACCGGAACCTTGTATTCTATATTCTTCATCATCTACATCATCTGTCATACGGCCAGATCCCTCATCGTCATGACCAGCCATATCGCTTTGGATATCGTTGATGGTTCTAGTTGTAGAGGGTACCTAGAGGTGGAAAAATGAAAAAAGGAGAAACATTTTTTTATTTATAAACTATAGGCGGTTTTAAAACATCAACGACTTATATATAGCAAATTATTAGTTTATACTTAGTAGGGACGTAAATACTGTTACAACATTGAACACACCCATTTCAATAGTAGAACTGAACAAACCCCGTTAATGTCGTCATATGGGTTTTGAAAGCTAACGTCAATAGCGTTAGTCTGTAACGGGATTTTAAAATTGTTTTAACTTTCATCAGAATAATGAGAACCGTATCGCTGTAATAGCGCTTTTCAAGTGTGAAATGAAAAAAAGCGATATTTTAAAAACGCCCACTAGGGATTAGCCGCATGTTCGTCTGCCGATGCCTAAAACTGTTTGAGGAGACTGGAGATGTAAAAGACCGCTACCGGTCGGGCCGCCCACGCTCTGTTCGAACACCGCATGTCATCAAAGCCGTTAAATCATGAATTCACAGAAATCCGCTCCGAAAACAGAAAATCATGGCCCGTGAGATAAATATCACGCAAAAGTCCATGAGTCGAATCATTAAAAAATACTTGGGACTTGGGGCTTTCAAACGACGTACCGGACATTTATTGACTGCAGCTTTAAAAAAATAGGATTGAAAAATGCAAACGTCTTTTGGTGAAGCACGCTGATAACTTGCACAGAAAAATGTTGTTCACCGATGAAACAATTTTTACCGTTCAGGAAAAATTTAACAAGCAAAATGATAGAGTGTATGCGCGGTCATCGAGGGAAGCACCTGAACTGAACCCAAGGGTGGAAAAGGGTCATCACCCAGCTTCAGTCATGGTTTGGTGGGGTCACTGACCTGCATTTCTGCGAACAAGGAGTCAAAACATCGGCCAAAGTTTACCAAGAAACCGTTTTGGAAGCTGTTGTGAAGCCTCAACAATTCCCTGTTCCAAAACAAGCCATGGACTTTCCAGCAGGATTCTGCGCCGGCCCATAAGGCTAAAACGTCCCAGGCCTGGCTTCGAAAGAATTTGCCAGCGTTCATTTCCTCTGAAGAATGGCCCTCAGGCAGTACAGATTTGAACCCATTGGATTACAAATTAGACATGTTCATTATTTCGCAGAAAAAAAAAACAAAAAAAATTACTACAATCGTATACTGTGAGCCAGATATTTGTCTAAAACAATTTTCGCTACAATTAATCAGATTATATTATTAAAAAAACAATTGATCGTTGCTTTGAGTAGCACAGGTAGTAAATATGAATCGATGTAGTGGAATCGTTGTACATTCTACACCTACACAATCAAGGACGATCTCTTACTTTTTAAAAGAAGCCAGGAATAAAATCCAATATGTTCGAGTTTCGCACGGAACGAAATAAGCTACTAAAAACCCACTTTGTATCTTGTCGGCCCGAAATGTCCTGCCAATTTAATAACCTGCCGTTTTCATATTCCAAATGTTGTCTTCGATCTTGTTCAAATTGTACATAGTAAAGGGTGTTTTTTTTCCTACGTGTGGTTTTTAATCTGGCCACACATTTTCGGAGTCTTCTGGTCTTTTTGACAACTGTCACGTGATTTATGCTCAGTTTGGTTTGCCATTTCATTATGAGTAGACTTACTTCGGAACAACGTTTGCAAATCGTGATGAATGGGCCCAAAACGAGATGGCCACCGATACTGATTTTTACAAGAAAATCAGGGAAGAAGCTTACTTTTGATTGCATGGGTACGTTAATAACCAAAATTGTAGCGTTAGGAGTAATGAAAATTCACAAGCCATTGTTAAGACGCCGTTACATCCTCAAAAGTCACAGTTTGGTGTGCTCTATGCTAAGAGGGAATTATTGGTCCATATTTATTCAAATATAAAGCCGGCCATATTGTTACAGTCAATGGGGAATGCTATAGAGCCATGATTAATGCTTTTTCGTGCCTGAATTAGGGGATGTTGATGTGGACGACCTTCGGTTTCAAGAAGACGGCGCTACATACCATACAGCCAACGAAGTAATCAATTTATTAAAGGAAACTTTTGGTGATCGCGTTATCTCTCGTCGTAGGCCTGTGGCGTGGCCTCCAAGATCGTGCGATTTAACACCGCTGGACTATTTTTGGTGGGGTTATGTGAAGTCGCTTGTCTACTTAGATAAGCCCGACACGATTGACGCCTTGGAAGAGAATATTTGGCGCGTTTTTGCTGACGTTCGGCCCCAAATGCTACAAACAGTGGTCGAAAATTGTTCCTCTCTGCTGGAATTTAATTTATTCGAGTCAGCTGCGGCGGCCACGAAATTATTTTGAAAACATAATCTTTATAATAAAGCAATATTAATGGCCCTAACATTAAATTATATGCATTTATTTCTCCTTGAAAACCACACGTCTGAAAAAAACACCGTTTATATTCAAAATTAACCAAAAATCATTCTGTTTTCCATATAATTGGTTTATTCGAAATAGCAAATTTTGTCATTATTAATGGAACATAATTTCACGCATTCATAATTTTGAATGGTTTTGCAGTCGGCTAAATTTTCCAAGACGGTTTCTGACTCTACCTCAAGAATGCACATAGGTCCCAAGCATTACATTAAGTTTGGCCAAAACTTATTATTTTATTTTTTTGGAATATCTTATTAATACCCTTTTTCTCGAGCCGATTAATCCCTGTTCATTATTGAAAACCTTAAAAAAATCAAAAAACAACATTGGTTTTTGTTAACACGAAATAACGGGTATATATTTTATATTTTAGTTATTTTATTCCAGTTCTTTATATATAATGCTTCACTACTACGAGGGTTATATATTTCTGGCCTAAGTGTTGCCTGGCGCCATCTGACATTTCCATTGGAAAGTTAGATTTTTTTTTAGCATAAACGTACTCAGAACGTTTTGACGTACGACCATCATTTGTGTTGTTTACAGTGACTTGAAAAAATCAATTTGGCAAAAAATGCAATTAACTCGTGAACGTTTTCGTCCGATCATTTTTCACAACTTTTGACGTGGATTATCACGACCAAAGTGCATTGATGAACTTAAATATTTGTATGGCGATGATGCACCATCCTATAGCACTGTGAAGAACTTGTTAAATGAATCCAACCGTGGCCGACGCTCGCTCAAAGACGAAGGTCGTCCAAAAACGGCCGTTGTGCCAGAGAACATTGATGCCGTGCGTGAACTGATAATGCAAGATCGTCATGTGCTATACCGTGAGATAGAGGCATCCTTGGGTATTTCATTCACCAGCATACATTCGATATTGCATGAACACCTGGCCGTAAAAACGGTTTGTTCTCGTTGGATCCCGCACAATTTGACAATCGCTCAAAAAAAGGGTCGTGTCGAATGGTGCAAAGGAATTTTGAAAAAATACGATCGCGGTGCTTCAAAGGATGTTTATAAGATTGTCACAGGTGACGAATCATGGATCTATGCGTATGAGCCCGAAACAAAGCAGCAATCGACCGTGTGGGTCTTCGAAGACGAGCCAAATCCAACGAAAGGTGTTCGTGAAAGAAGCACTTCGAAGCAAATGGTCGCCTGTTTCTTCGGCAAAACTGGTCATGTGGCGACTGTTCCGCTTGAGCAACGTAGGACGATCAATTCTGAATGGTACATTACAATTTTTTTGCCTGAAGTCTTCGGAGAAATTCGAAAAACGAACAAGAGAAGACGAATCATTGTGCACTGCACCATGACAATGCGAGCTCTCATACATTGGCTCAAACCAGCGCCTTTTTGACCGGCCAAAACGTCGAATTGATGGGCCATCCGCCGTACAGCCCTGACTTGGCACAATGGCTTCTTTTTATTCCCGCACTTCAAGAAAAAAATGTGTGGTAAATGATTTTCGTCGCTCGAAGCAACTGTTGAAGCGTTCAAAAACCATGTTTTGGAGGTGTCTCAATCGGAGTGGAAAAGTGCTTCGACAATTGGTTTGATTGAGCTCATTAAAAGTGTGCTTGAGAATAATTTGAAAAACAATAAAAACATTTTTGAGGATAAATATTCGCATTTTCATTATTAAGCCAGATATATAGCAGCCCTCGTAATCAGTAAATCATTAAATTGTAAAACAATTTAATATAATCCATTATACGAGGGCTGCTATATATATTTCTGGCCAAATAATGAAAATGCGTATATTTATCATCAAAAATGTTTTTATTGTTTTTCAAATTATTCTCAAGCACACTTTTAATGAGCTCAATCAAACCAATTGTCGAAGCACTTTTCCACTCCGATTGAGACACCTCCAAAACATGGTTTTTGAACGCTTCAACAGTTGCTTCGAGCGACGAAAATCATTTACCACACATTTTTTTCTCGATGTGCGGGAATAAAAAGAAGCCATTAGGTGCCAAGTCAGGGCTGTAAGACGGATGGCCCATCAATTCGACGTTTTGGCCGGTCAAAAAGGCGCTGGTTTGAGCCAATGTATGAGAGCTCGCATTGTCATGGTGCAGTGCACAATGATTCGTCTTCTCTTGTTCGTTTTTCGAATTTCTCCGCAGACTTAAGGCAAAGAAATTGTGGTGTACCACTCAGGATTGACCGTCCTACGTTGCTCAAGCGGAACAGTCGCCACATGACCAGTTTTGCCGATGAAATAGGCGACCATTTGCTTCGAAGTGCTTCTTTCACGAACACCTTTCGTTGGATTTGGCTCGTCTTCGAAGACCCACACGGTCGATTGCTGCTTTGTTTCGGGCTCATACGCATAGATCCATGATTCGTCACCTGTGACAATCTTATAAACATCTTTCGAAGCACCGCGTTCGTATTTTTCAAAATTTCTTTGCTCCAATCGACACGAGCCTTTTTTTGAGCGATTGTCAAATTGTGCGGGATCCAACGAGAACAAACCGTTTTTACGGCCAGGTGTTCATGCAATATCGAATGTATGCTGGTGAATGAAATACCCAAGGATGCCTCTATCTCACGGTATAGCACATGCCGATCTTGCATTATCAGTTCACGCACGGCATCAATGTTCTCTGGCACAACGGCCGTTTTTGGACGACCTTCACGACCTTCGTCTTTGAGCGAGCGTCGGCCACGGTTGGATTCATTTAACAAGTTCTTCACAGTGCTATAGGATGGTGCATCATCGCCATACAAAGATTTAAGTTCATCGATGCACTTTGGTCGTGATAATCCACGTCAAAAGTTGTAAAAAATGATCGGACGAAAACGTTCACGAGTTAATTGCATTTTTTTTGCCAAATTGATTTTTTCAAGTCACTGTAAACAACGCAAATGATGGTCGTACGTCAAAACGTTCTGAGTACGTTTATGCTAAAAAAAATCTAACTTTCCAATGGAAATGTCAGATGGCGCCAGGCAACACTTAGGCCAGAAATATATAACCCTCGTAGTAGTGAAGCATTATATATAAAGAACTGGAATAAAAAAACTAAAATATAAAATATATATCCGTTATTTCGTGTTAACAAAAACCAATGTTGTTTTTAGTTTTTTTTAAGGTTTTCAATAATGAACAGGGATTAATCGGCTCGAGAAAAAGGGTATTAATAAAATAATGCAAAAAAAAAAAATAAAAAATAAGTTTTGGCCAAACTAATGTAATGCTTGGGACCTATGTGCATTCTTGAGGTAGAGTCAGAAACCGTCTTGGAAAATTTAGCCGACTGCAAAACCATTCAAAATTATGAATGCGTGAAATTATGTTCCATTAATAATGACAAAGTTTGCTATTTCGAATAAACCAATTACATGGAAAACAGGATGATTTTTGGTTAATTTTAAATATAAACGGTGTTTTATTCAGACGTGTGGTTTTCAAGGAGAAATAAATGCATATAATTTAATGTTAGGGCCATTAATATTGCTTTAATATAAAGATAAGGGTTTGCCATTATGTTTTCAAAATAATTTCGAGGCCGCCGCAGCTGGCTCGAATAAATTCCAGCAGAGAGGCCCAATTTTCGACCACTGTTTGCAGCATTTGGGGCCGAACGTCAGCAAAAACGCGCCAAATATTCTCTTTCAAGGCGTCAATCGTGTCGGGCTTATCTAAGTAGACAAGCGACTTCACATAACCCCACCAAAAATAGTCCAGCGGTGTTAAATCGCACGATCTTGGAGGCCACGCCACAGGCCTACGACGCGAGATAACGCGACCACCAAAAGTTTTCTCCAATAAATTGATTACTTCGTTGGCTGTATGGTATGTAGCGCCGTCTTCTTGGAACCGAAGGTCGTCCACATCATCATCCTCCAATTCAGGCACGAAAAAAAACATTAATCATGGCTCTATAGCATTCCCCATTGACTGTAACATTATGGCCGGCATTATATTTGAATAAATATGGACCAATAATTCCCTCTTCCCATAGAGCACACCAAGCTGTGACTTTTTGAGGATGTAACGGCGTCTTAACAATGGCTTGTGAATTTTCATTACTCCTTATGCTGCAATTTTGGTTATAAACGTACCCATGCAATCAAAAGTAAGCTTCTTCCCTGATTTTCTTGTAAAAATCAGTATCGGTGGCCATCTCGTTTTGGGCCCATTCATCACGATTTGCAAACGTTGTTCCGAAGTAAGTCTACTCATAATGAAATGGCAAACCAAACTGAGCATAAATCACGTGACAGCTGTCAAAAAGACCAGAAGACTCCGAAAAAGTGTGGCCAGATTAAAAACCACACGTATGGAAAAAAACACCCTTTACTATGTACAATTTGAACAAGATCGAAGACAACATTTGGAATATGAGAACGGCAGGTTATTAAATTGGCGGGACATTTCGTGTTTTACGAAAACAAGGGCCGACAAGATACAAAGTGGGTTTTTTAGTAGCTTATTTCGTTCCCTGCGAAACTCGAACATATTGGATTTTATTTCTGGCTTCTTTTAATAAGTAAGAGATCCTCCTTGATTGTGTAGGTGTAGAATGTACAACGATTCTACTACATCGATTCATATTTACTACCTGTGCTACTCTAAGCAACGATCAATTGTTTTTTTTTATAATATAATCTGATTAATTGTAGCGAAAATTGTTTTAGACCAATATCTGCCTCACTGTATACGATTGTAGTAACTTTTTTGTTTTTTTCTGCGAAATAATGAACATGTCTATTATTTCAAATAAAATAATCTAGCCAAATCCGCATTAATGAGTTATTTTTAGGTGATTAATGTTTTTCACATAAATTTATTTAATATCAGGCTTAACGGATCATAAATGGAAACGGAAACTAAAAAAATAAATTTCATTTCAAAGGGCCTTACGAGGGTTGCTATTTATATTTCGGGCCCGGCAATAAAAAAACACAAAAATTTATCATTGGAAATGGTTTTATTGTTTTTCAAAATATTCTCCTTTAAGATTAAAACACTTTTGCATGCGCACAAACCAATTTTCGAAGCACTTTTTCCACTCCGATTGAGACACCACCAAAACATGATTTTTGGACTCTTCAATAGCTGCTTTGGGCGATAAAAAACGTTGAAACGTTTTTTTTTTTTGATGCTAGGGATTAAGAAGAAGTCATTGGGTGACAAATCAGGGCTGTACTGATGATGGCCCATCATTCCATCGCTTTAGCTGATGTGTGAGAGCTCGCATTGTCGTAATGCAAAATGATCTGTCTTCTCTTATAATCTTTCCTCATTTCTTCGAACACTGTTGACAAACAGATGTTTGTGTACCACTCAGAATTGACCGTCCTACGTTCCACAAAAGGCACTGTGGCAACATGGCCGGTTATACCGAAAAAAACGCAATCATTTCCTTCGATGTATTTCTTCCACGAACAACATTTGCTGGAGTTGAATCGTCTTGAAAGACCCATACGGTCGCTTGCTATTTAGTTCCGGGTTCATATGCATAGATCCATGATTCGTCACCTGTGACAATATTATACACTGCCTTTGAGCTACCACAGTTATACTTTTTCAACATATCTTTGCACTAATTCATACGAGCCTTTTTGAGCATTCGTCAAATTATGTGGGATCCAACGAGAACAAATTTTTTTCACGGCCAAATGAACAGGCAATATCTTATTGATGCTTGTCATAGTAATGGCCAAGGATGCCTCAATCTCACGGTATGTCACATGTCGGTCTTTCTTAATTAGTTCACGCAAAGCATCGATGGTTTCTGGCAAAGTGATCGAAGTTGGACGTCATTCACGAAATTCATCCTGGAGCGAACGGCGTCCGAGACTGAATTCTTGGTACCAGCGATCAACAGTAGTTTTTGACGGTGCTTCATCGCCGAAAGTCGAAACAAGTTGATTTAAACACTCTTGTCACTCATCGCACGAAAATGTTATAGGGAAAATTAAATTTTTTGACCGAGATCAATTTTTCAACGCACTGCAAACAAAACAATTCGCTCTCAAGGACAAAAGGTTCTGAGTGAAGTTATGCTAAAAAATGTCAAAGTTTCCAATGGAAGTTCCAGTGTGCATCTGGGAACACTCGTATTTTCAGGACACAAAATATAAATAGCAACCATCGTATTCGAAAAAATTTACAGTAGGTTTTAAATTCACTTTTTTTATAATAATGTTCTGTAAACCTATTGTAAGTTATTATGATTTTGGCGGTTAAACTTTCTAAACTACCGTTCAGTGTAATATTTTTGATTAATTATGCCTTTTTAACTACTTACCGCTGTTGCAATATTTTTACGTATCTTCAACAATTTATCGACCAATTCATTCAATTTCATTGGCTGAGAATTGGACTCTAAAGGTACTTCGGGATTGTAACGCTGGGTATCGATGCCGGCTGTCATAACCAGTTGGGTGTAATCACCGATGCGATCACCCATCCAACAGTGATGATCGTTCCTCTGAATATCCTCGTCATCGCAAACACTGGAATGAATAGAAAAAATACAGTGTTAAAAATAAACAAACAAATGTCATTTCGTTTTATATTCTTGAAGTTTAGATATTTACAAAAAATATATATTTCAATTAAATTCTCTAGATATTAAAGGAAAGAAAAATTGTCTGTCCCGAAATTATGTTTACTCAAATTGTGGATTATTTTAGAAACAGCATACACGATATCTTTATGGGCCAAGTGCTGCAGTATTCCACCAAATGTGGTGTAAGTTGATTGGTTTTAGAAAAGCCGTTTTCCAAAAAAAATTCATTTTAATTTGAAAATTGCAGCCTTGTCGTCCCGTGCCGTTGCGCGATTGGATATTGAATGTCGTATTCTTTGGTGCTGCCATCTTTGGTCCTCTGTATTTTTGCATATTGAGCGATATTATTGGGATAATAAGAAGTTATAATTATAAAATTGTCAAATTGAAGCGTTAATTTTACCATGAGCTTAAATATTTAAATTAAGAATTTGAATTAAAAGATATGAAGTCTAATCTAATTTTATATTGCAGTATTTTTGGCAATGACCACAAAAAGTTTGGAATAAAACTAAAGAAGAAAGCGGGCATATTAAATGGATGTTTTCCGAATGCGTTACCGAGTTCTTCACTTATTTACGTTAATTTCTTCTTCACCTCTAACCTATTGAGCAAATGGAAAAATTAGGAATTTTATTTATGATAGGGTGAGTCGTTTTTACCTTGACGTAATTTCGGCAGAAAAATATGAAAGGTGAAGAAAAAAATATCAAAATAGTGGACCAATTGCAAACTTATTTATTTTAAATATTATTGGTGTTGGAAAATATAGCTGGTTCAGCAGTACGATACTTCATTCTATCAACCTAATTTTTCAGTACATTTTCGATTATTTCTATTCAAATCTTTTCAATGGCAACTTCGATTTCATGTTTCAACGCTTCTATTGTCTCTGAATGCTTTGCGTAACATTTATCCTTAATGGTTCACCACAGAAAAAATATCCAAGGGCTTAAATCACAGCTCCGAGGAGGCAAGTTGTTGCATTGGCTGTGTGACAATATGGCCCCGTCTTGCTGTAACAAATGTCGTCCATATCATTCTCTTGAATTTGTCGAAACAAAAATTCGTTGAGCATGGCGTGCTAACGCTCACCGTTGACGGTAACGGCGGCTCCTTGCTAATTTTCGAAAGAAAATGGCCCAATTATGCCGTTAGCCCAAAATCCACACCACACAGTAACTCGTTGTGGATGCATTGGCTTCTCAATAGTCAAGAGTGGGTTCTCTGAACTCCATATGCTGCAATTTTGCTTATTGACATAGCCACCGAGATAAAAATGAGCTTCACCTGAAAACACGATTGTTCGGTAAAATTCTTCATCTCCTGCCAATCAATCTTCAAAGTTCAACCATTCCAGTAAAACCAAAAATTTGAAACATCAGCACTATTTTTTTACAGCCGATTTAAATTTACAATTTTAAATCGCCCACCTTATCTTATAGACTAATGTCCTTATTTGAATATTTTACTTACTTATTGACAATGTTTGAGTAGAAATCTTTCGATTTATCGATAGTCGACAAGAAACGCAAAAGTTCTGAATCGACTGGTGTCGCCCACTTCATATTGTGTTGCATTGCTGGTTTCAATTCATTGTCCGCTGCTGTGGAGGGCAACAATTTGGGTGTTCCACATGTCTTTTTGACCTAGAAAAAATAAAAGCAAAATTAAGGAGTTTAAATATTAAAATGTGAAAAATTACAAAGATTTATTTATAACAAGGTGTCGAGCATTTCTTTGAAATATATACTGTTGCTGAATAATATAAAGAAAATCCCACAGAATTTTAAAATTGGTTTAAAGATATGTAAATTAGACATACGTATTATATGTGTTTTTAAAATCTATAGCTTGTCACGATAATGAGATTGAAACCATTATTTCCACCGGTAGAAAAAATATTGTATGCAAGAGGGTCGAAAATTTGGAGTATTGTGCAAAAAGTAATTCACTTTTAATCAGACTGATGGAAAATATCAAAATCGAAATCTCAGCGTTGTTACAACCATGGTAGAAAACCCCACCCTAAGTATATATTATTGACAACCTACATATATAGGGTGATCCATCTAGAGGTATTTTTTCAGAACAAAAAAAAATCAAATCTAGTATGGAATCTTATTGGTAATTTGAACGGACATGTTATGGCATTTATTTTTTGAATATAATTTCCTTCAAATGTTGGCCGCAACTACGCCTCAGGGTTCCCATTCAGAGGGTCCAATTTTGGACGACTCGTTCGAGCATTTCGACCGGTATGGCTTTAATGACACGCGTAATGTTGGCTTCCAAAACCTGAATCGTAGCTGGTTTGTCAGCATAGAATTTGGACTTTACGTAATCCCAAAGAAAAATGTCTAAAGGTGTGATATTACTCGATCTAGACGGCCTACTCACCTGTCCAAAACGTGAAATTAGCTGATTTTCAAAATGGGTTCTCAATAGATCCATTGTCTGAGCAGCTGTATGGCAAGTGGCACCGTCCTGTTGAATCCAAGTGTCGTCAAGATTACGGGCTTTAATTTCAGGTAGCTTAAAGATCGATAGCATGGCGCGATATCGAGCACCATTTACGGTTACGTTCCGACCATCATAATTTTTGAAAAAATATGCACCGATGATTCCACCAGCTTATAAACCGCACCAAACCGAGGTTTTCTCTGGATATAATGGCATCTCTTGAACCTCTTCTAGTTGCTCTTCAGCCCAAATACGGCAATTTTGTTTATTGACATTCCCGTTGAGCCAGAAATGGGCCTCATCACTGAACAAAATATTAGTCGAAAACAGCGGATCTTCCCGTTTCTCACCGAACGCTCATTTCCCTAATACAGTTGCCAACATTTGAAGGAAATTATTTTCAAAAAATAAATACCATAAAATGTCCTTTCAAAAAATTTTTATATTTTTTGTTCTGAAATAATACCTCTAGATGGATCACCCTATAGAACTGCCAAAGCATTCTTTAACATTTATTGCATTGCGGTAGTTACATTTTCAGCAAAAACTAGTTGCTTTAACAGATCACTTTTTTGAAAGCTTTCTTAAGTTTTCACAAAACATTAAAGATAGATGCTCAAAAAAATCATAAATTTAATATAACAAAACCAAGGCACATCTTGAAAATAAATTTACAAAGTTTTCCAAAGAGTGCAGTCATTTAGAATTTGCACAATTTATACGGTTCTTGAATTGATGAACAACAATGCTTTTTACTACTGAAAACGAGTGTCTATTTAATGTATGTTTTGATTTCCGGTATCTAATGAAATAACTATAAAACAAATTAAACACTTGATAAATTCTTTAGCGCAGAAATGCAATATTGTATCTTAGACAGCCATAAAAACTTTGCTCTCAACGATAGTTTCCTTGCGCCTAGCCTACTCCTTTTCACCCACTTCACTGCACAGTGATCCTTTTTTTATCCATGGTGACGCACAATATTATAAAAAAAAAAACAGAACTCACGCTGGCTGACGTACATGTTGCAACAAAAAACGAACTGAGGCGTAATGAATTATTTAAAAGGCTTAAGCTTCTCTGCAATGAATGAATGCCCGTCTGGCTTTAAGTATCTGCGTTTGTGTTTAGTATCCAGTGGATATAAAACTTCTTTTTTTCGTATTATCTGTTTTGAATAATCACTTCACATAAATTATGACTCCTTCTTGCTTTCATTCTTTTCTTTTTGCACTGTGTTGTTTTGTATGCATTTTATTCTTTTATTTCTTTTTGTTTTTGCCGTTTGTAATTATTAATTTCTTGACAAAAAGCAAGACTTGTCTCTCTGCTCTGTGCTTTGACCATGTTTCCAGCCCAGAAAGGTTTGACAAATGAGGAAGGAGCAGGGAATAGTACACGCTTCACGTACAAATGTTTATTAGATTTTAATTGTTTGTTGCACTGCATACAAACTATAGACGCAATAATTGATGACACTTGCTTATACAGATATGTGAATTTGTTTAATGTAGAACGAGGAACGTTGTAAAAGTTTTGATGAAACTGTAGATGTATAATTATAAAGGGTGTTTTTTCAGACGTGTGGCTTTCAAGAAGAAAGAAAACGCATATAATTTAATGTAATGGCTCATAATGTAATCTTTATAAAGATTAGGGTTTGCCATTACGTTTTAAAAAAGAATTTCGGACAAGTGGCCGACGCGGCTGTCTCGAATAAATTCCAGCCGAGAGGCCCACTTTTCGACCACTTTTTGTACATTTGGGGCGGGCAGTATGTCAGCAATAACGCGCCGAATATTATCCTCCATCAAGCGTGTCGGGCTTATCTGCGTAGACATGCGACTTCACATTACCCCACAAAATATAGTCCAACGGTGTTAAATGGGCCTGGTCTCCACGCCACAGGCCCATAATGCGCTCACCAAAAGTTTCCCTCAAAAAATTGATTGTTTCGTTGGCTGTATGGCATATACCGCCGTCTTGTTGGAACCAATGGTCGTCCACATCAACATCCTCCAAATCAGTCACGAAAAATTCATTAATTATGGCTCTATAGCATTCTCCATTGACTGTCACATTATGGCCGGCTTCATTTTTGAAGAAATATGGACCAATGATTCGCTCTGCCCATAGAGCACTCCAAACTGTGACTTTTTGAGGATGTAACGGCGTCGCAACAATGGCTTGTAGATTTCCATTACTAATAGTGAGCTTCAGTGCTGAACAAAATTTTCTTGTAAAAATCAGGATCAGTGGCTATCTCGTTTTGGGCCCATTCAGCACGATTTGCAAACGTTGATCCCGAGTAAGTCTATTCATTATTATATGGCAAATCAAACTGAGCATAAATCAAGTGACTGCTGTCAAAAAGACCGACTCCGAAAAAACTGTGGTCAGATTAAAAACCAGACGTCTAAAGACCCTTTATATAAAGGGTAGTCCATCCATAATGCACGATGTTAATTGTAAGTCCCACCTTAACGTTAAGTTTTTTGCCCAATTTAAATTGACATTTCTTTGTTTTAGTGTTTGACAAATTCAACATGGAGAGGTACACAATTGAGAAACGCGTTATGATAGTTAAAGCCTTTACGAAATGGGCTTTGCTGAAAAGTCAACGAATCCACAAATTCGGACCGTTTGGTGCGGTTCATGGGCTGGCGTCATGGGGCAGCACTTCTTCGAAAATGAGGTCGGCTAAGCAGTTACCGTGAGTGTTGTTCGCTATCACGAGATAGCCAGAAATTGAGGATATGAACCTGGACGATATGTGGTTCCAACAGATTGGTGCCACTTGCACCACAGCCAATGAAACAATGCCTCTTTTGCGCGAAAAATCCAGCCGTGTGGCGATGTTAATTGGCTGCCACGATCATGTGATTTGACACCGATGGACTTCTTACTTTGAGTATATTTAAAAGAAAAGGGTTACGCCAATAAGCAAAGAATAATTCAGGAGCTAACGATGAGAAAATTCGTCACATTAACTACATTGAATCTCGATTACGATTTAGAGGGCCATCGGATAGAGGTATGCCACCGAAGCCGTGGCGAGCATTTAACCCATATTTTGTTTCACACATAATTGTCATAAAACATTCTATAGCGTGATCCATCTAGAGGTATTATTTTAGAAAAAAAATATTAAAATTCAAATCAAGTGCGGAATCTTTATTGGTAATTTGAAAGGACAGTTTATGGCATTTTTTTGTTGAAAATAATTACCTTCAAATGTTGGCAACTGTATTATGGAAATGAGCGTTCGGTGAGAAACGGAAAGATCCGCTGTTTTCGACTAAAATTTTGTTCAGTGATGAGGGCCATTTCTGGCTGAACGGCAAAGTCAATAAACAAAATTGCCACATTGGGCTGAAGAGCAACAAGAAGAGGATCAAGAGGTGCCATTATGCCCAGAGAAAATCATGGTTTGGTGCGAATCATCGGTGCATATTTTTGCAAAAATGAACGTAACCGTGAATGGTGCTCGCTATCGCGCCATGATATCAATCTTTATGCTACCTGAAATTAAAGCCCGTAATCTTGACGACACTTGGTTTTAACAGGACGGTGCCACTTGCCATACAGCTGCTCAAACAATGGATCTAGTCAGAGGTCATTTCGAAAAGCAGCTAATTTCACGATTTGGACAGGTGAGTTGACCGCCTAGATCAAGTGATATCACATCTTTAGACATTTTTCTTTAGCAAAGTCTATGCTGACAAACCAGCTACGATTCAGGTTTTTGAAGCCAACATTACTCGTGTCATTAAAGCCATACCGGTTGAAATGCTCGAACGAGTCATCCAAAACTGGACCCTTAGAATGGAAACCCTGAGGCGTAGTTGCGGCCAACATTTGAAGATATTATATTCAAAAAATAAATGCTATAAAATGCCCTTTCAAATTACCAATAAAGATTCCACGCTTGCTTTGAATTTTTATATTTTTTTGTTCTGAAAAAATACATCTAGATTGATAACCCTATATTTCAGAGTGCTGGGTAAATGTTACGCGCTTTGCTAGCAGTTAAATGAAACGTTAATCCACATTTAGTGGGGAAATATTTTTGTGTTGTGGATTTTCTTCTGTCTTTTGATTAACAGGTGAGAATTAGTAGAATGTCCTGCCATTCCTTCCAAAACCGTTCCCCAACGGTAAAAACCTACTGCATTGTCAGTGCTGTTTTTACTTGTACAATTGTGCAAGTAAAAGGGACTCAATCCCCCAAACGATCTATTTTCGCATTAAATAATTTTCGCTTCTGACAAAGGTTTTCCTCCGACATGTTGGCTGTAATTCTATCCTTCGTAATGAGTGACTGGATATCTTAAGTTCCTACACTTTCCCGCCATAAATACACCGTGATTTTGCACGTACGTTAGCAAGTATTTGAAAGTTTCCCCGCGCACTTTCAGCATTACATCAGTGGTAACAATGTTTAGCAATAATGACAATAGCAACAACAATAACCATTAACACTAAGAAGTCATGTTTACACTTTTAATAAACATCCATCCATCCGCTCACAGGAACACACACACACTATAAACAGATACAGCACATTGTCTTCCTTTATTGTCGTTTGTGCGCTGATATATGAACGAACGGACGAGAATGTGTATGTGAGCTGTGTGACTAATTGTCCTTGCTACACAGCTGAATGCAGCTATTTATGCAGCAGTTCGCCGTTCTAGTAACTCATGACTTAATAATTTAAGCGATGTTGCTGCAAATTCTGTTGCTCTATAACAGCAACTACAATTGCCCTTTTGTCATTGTTTGTTCCTGGCCCTCTCGGGGGCATACCGACAGAGAGAAGGTTAAAGACCCGTTTTTGACGCTCAGTTAATGTTTTTTTTGTTCACTCGCCGAGGTCAGGAAGATGATAGTTACTTATTCAATTTATAATTGCATATTTTATAGTCTCAAATAAAGTGCTTTACCCTAGTAGCGCATAGAGTTTGGCAACGAAAAAAATATATTCATTACAAAATAAAATAGAAATTTCAATTTTGTTAAAATGCTTGCCTAAAAAAATGGGAGACAAATGTAGCTCACAAAGTAAGATTTGCATAGTTTAATGCGTTTCCAATACTAGCTGGCTGAATTCGAGAGGTGGGCCAGTTTTTAAATACCGCTTTAAATACGTTCCATTTTTGCTCTCACAGCGAATTATAGTACAACTTTCGATTTATAGTAGACTTACACTCGTACTATGTCATATAAAGGGTGTCTAAAATTGAGGTTCCATTAAAATTTTGCTGCCTTTTTATGCTACTTGATTTTTTTCTAAATTTTTATTTTCAGCATCGAAGCAAAGGGTAATTCTTAGTAATTCAAATGAGTCTCCTGTATGAGTCATTTGATTTGTTGATCGTTGCCAAAGACTGCTGAAAAATAACCTTGGCGGGTTTAGAAACAAGTCTGCCAGGCAACCAAGCCAATACATTTCACCAATTTTTTACGTTGATTCTGAAACAGAAACAACAAAAAGGTCTCGAACTAGAATAGAAAACTGTTCAAGTCTAAATACTTATACATTCCGTTTAGTAAATATGGAATGTTACCCGAAGGAACAACGTATTTTTATTTCGTTTCTTGGGCCATCGAAAAAGCAAGAAGAAAATAAGATTTTTTTTAACAAAATAATCTTCACCGACGACGCCTATTTCCAGCTCAATAGCTACTTTAACAAGCAGAATTGCCGCATTTGGGGTGAAGAGAATCCAGAAGTTATCTTTAAGCAACCCTTACATCCACAAAAAGTTACGGTTTGGTGTGGTTTGTGGTCCGGAAGAATCATCAGACCCCATTTTTTTGAAAACTAAAATGGGTTTCGCTACAGGGAGATGATCCGAAGCTTTTTGTGGAGAAAAATTGATGATTTGATGGTGCCACATGTCATACAGAACGAAACAATGGAGAAGAGAAACAATGGATCTTTTGAAAGAAACGTTTGAAAATCGCGTTATTTCTCGTAGAGGATATATTAATTGGCCACCAAGGCGTCAAAACCTTTAGATTTGTTTTTGAGGGTTTTTTTTTTGATATCGAAAGTGTATAGCAATAATTCCATAACATTTCAAGAGCTTTTAACCAACATTGTCAAGCAGATACCACCAACCATTGACAACAGTTTATTGAAAAACCTGATTGATAATTTGGTAAAAGATTGGGAGCTTGCCGTGCCAGTAGGGAGGTCATTTCACCGACAAAATTTTTCTATTTTAACCGGAGCTTATTTTATTGTTGTTTACATTTATTCGGTCTTTTAATTTTTTTTTTGACTTGAACAGTGTTTATTCTGGTTCGAGACCTTTTGTTGTTTCTTTTTCAGAATCAACTAAAAAATTGGTGAAATGTATTGGCTACGGTTGCCAGACCGACTGTACTGCTGTTTCTTAACCCGCCAAGGTTTTTCTTCAGCAGTTCTTGGCAACGATCATTTGATTTGTAGCCGAAGTAATCGTTACCAAGAACTGCTGAAGAAAAACCTTGGCGGGTTAAGAAACAGCAGTACAGTCTGCCTGGCAACCGTAGCCAATACAATATACGGGAGTCTCATTGTACTTAATGAGAATTACCCTTTGCGTATAGTCTTCGAACTGTGCGAAGCTCAATCTTCATAGCACAATATCATTTCCAACAATTCCGTTTCTTATATACTTCCGCAGATGAGTCGGAAAAACTGCTCTCCTTTTTCAAACTAACTTTTTTAGTTTTTCTTCATATATGTACAATTTTGTCTTGCTTGTATCACTACAAAAACACTGCTATATTCGTAATTCACTCTTTTAAAAGTTCTTTTTTTTTTGATAATGTATGTACCCGAGACGGAAATTTCAATATGTATTCGTTGAGGGTAAAATTTAAAAAAACAGTATTGTCCTTTTTAAATGAAATCCCAATTTTATACAATGGTCGCTAGTTTAAATAGTTTCCTTTAGATTTCATTTTCCTAATTGCCTTCTTCGACATTTTACCCCCATTTCTCTTTCTTCTTTTTGTTTAGTGTGTGTATGTGTGGCTATGGTTAATTCTTCCACTTACCATCTTTTCCAATTCCGGACCATTCTCCATTGCCCTCATTATTGTCTCCGATAGTTTGCCATCCAATTGTTTAATCACTGAAACAATGCCTGCGTCGGAGCGAATGTGTGCCGTTACCAAATTATCCAAGGCATCCACAACATTCGACCATGGACTATCCAAAACACCAGCATATTGAGCAGAACAGCCTCTGTGAACGGAAAGAAAGAACGAAAAAGGGAAGCGTGAAACATGAAAGGCACAGAAAACCCCAAACAAATATTTGAGAGCAAAGGAAAAGAGCCCCGTTTGTTAAATTTAATTAAAAGGAAAGGACAACTTCCAAAAGGATGCACGCCATCCTTTTGGACCCACTACTTATTTACTACGTACCTTAAAACGTTCATGCAGTAACTGTGACATGTCTTCACATTCGGCTTCTGCAAGCCATTACAGCTGGGACAATAACTCATTTTGAGCAGATGTCTCTGGCAGCTTTCACTCAAATGTGTGGCGTACAATTCATCCGTCTCACTCAGGACTTCGGCGCTTTGGTACAGGGCATTGATGAAGATGTGTGCTGTCTGTATGCTCTGCATTAAATTTCTGCTGATTTCTTTGGGTATGACACCGAAAGGCTGCAGGTCGTCATATGTGTGCTTTAAGCAATTAATGTAATCCTCGTGCAATTCCCCGTAGCTGTGCTTGTTCAAATGGACAACTTGATGGTAGGCAACCGGGAACAGATTGACAAAGAACTTGTGTATGGCATTTTCTAATGCGTTGGCACTAAGCGTGGATTCCGATGATTTTAAAGTGCTGCAAATGGAAGAAAACGAAAAGGCATAGACATAGGTTATATAAAGTACATTACTTTTTTAAAGGGTATTGTCAGTTTGCAGATATGGTCCCTCATAATGAACAAAAAAGCTATGCGATATTTTTCATTGGATTTGAGACAATTTAAAATAAAGGTAAAGAAAAGAAGTTATAAGTGTATTTTGTTTACTTTTAAAATGATTAATAGATCTGAGGAGTATTAATAAGTATTAATATTAAAGAAATAGTTTTAAAGATGCTATAAACCATTTCATAATTTTTAGTTTCCCAGAGTGAAGCAAAACTGAAGAACCATAAGTAAAATGTCAACATGGGCTCTAAAAAAAATTAATCAAAGTCGTCCGTAAGGCTATCATTAAACATAACCCAGTTCAAATCCCGCATATAATTGTTAATAGACACTAAAGGGTTGAAAATTAAACATCGAATACTTAACTTAAAAATTATAATTGTTTAAATTAATATTGAATTAAAAAACTGATCTTTTATAATGAAATGATAATCATTAAATTTTAAACAAATTGAAATGCAATAATTGAGCCTATAGGGTGGGCGATTTATCATTTTAAATTTAATCGGCTGCAAAAAACAGTATCAATCATTTTTTTCAAATTTCTGGTTTTAATGGAAAGATTGAACTTTGTCATTTAATAATGGAAACACCATCCGATGCGTTTTCGATTCGCCCAATAGGCATGCTGAATTAAAAAATGATCTTTTATAATGAAATGACAATCATTAAATTAAAAACAAATTGAAATTCAATAATTGAACCTAAAGAGTGGGCGATTTAACATTTTTAATTTCAATCGGCTGCAAAAAACAGTATCAATCATTTTTTCAAATTTCTGGTTTTTATGGAAAGATTGAACTTTGTCATTTAATAATGGAACACCATCCGATGCGTTTTTGATTCGCCCAATAGGCTGAAGATTGGTTGGCAGGAGATGAAGAATTTTATCGAAAAAGATGAAGCTCATTTTCATCTCAGTGGTTTTGTCAATCAGCAAAATCGCAGCATATGTGACGTGCAAAATATATACAGGTCAATCATGCCACTCTGCTTGAGGACATTGAAGAAACGTCCCTTCCACCCAGTTTGAAACGTTGGGTCGTAAACTATATGTGTGGGCGCCAGTCATATGTAGAATTTACAGAAAGCCCCGTAGAGTTAAACAAGGAGTTCCCCAGGGTGGAGTTTTATCCCCGGCTCTGTTTAACCTCTATCTATCTAAAATTCCTGCACCACCAGACGGCGTTGAAATTGTGTCGTACGCTGACGATTGCACAATTCTGGCGTCAGGACCTAAAGTGGATGACATTTGCGAGAAAATCAACTGTCTTAGCACGTTTCTTCGCTGCGAGGAATATGAAAATATCCGCCTCCAAATCATCAGCCACACTGTTTACTGCTTGGACCGCAGAGGTGCGGTTGTCACTCAATGTGAAAGTCGATGACGTCAACATCCCGACCACCAACTACCCCAAAATCCTTGGGGTCACATTGGACAGCCTTTTTAGATCCTCTGCACATGCTACTGCTATCTGCGATAAACTCAAAAGTAGAAACAAGGTCCTAAAGTCACTTGCCGGCAGTACTTGGGGAGCCGACAAAGTAACCTTGTTGACCTCTTACAAAGCGATAGGTCGGTCTGTAGCAAACCACGCAGCACCTGTATGGTGGGCGAACGTGAGTACGACGCAGTGAAAGAAAATTCAGACTTGCCAGAATGCCGCCCCCTTAGAACGTCAACAGGGTGTCTTTTTATGTCTTCTGAGGACCATCTACATGAGGAGACGAAGGTCCTTACCGTGCGCAGACACAATTTACTGTTGTCTAAGCAATACCTGCTAGGGTGTTTTCGCAGCAGTCATCCTAACCACCATCTCTTGAAGAGGATGCCTCCACCCAGGCAGATCAGGTACGATCTTCATGATCTAGAGAGAGAGGTCCAGCGGTATAAGAGAGAACCTTTAGATCATCGAAACTATCAGGCAGGATTGAACAACATTCACGCCGATGATGTCGCAGCAGCAGTATCCAGCTACTGTGTGAATGTAGTGCTAGGGGAATATCCCCCGGAGATTTCACCTGAGGAGAAGGTACTACCTCGGCAGACGCGCGTGGTTCTGGCGCAGCTGAGATCTGGATGGTGCAGCCGCCTCAATTCTTACTAGGCACGAATTGATGCTAACGTTCCGGACATCTGTCCCGCCTGCCATCAGGGACCACATGATGTACTGCACCTCTTCAATTGTCCGGACAAGCCCACTCAGCTGACCCCCTGGTCTCTGTGGACGCATCCAGTTCGAATGGCGCGTTTCCTTCTACTGGATATCGAAGCAGATCCCCCGTAGACGAACAAGACTTCAAAATAAATATATTGTTGTTACAACAACAACGCGCAAAATAGAAAGGGACCTAAGGGTAAAAACCAGTTTTGTTCAGGAGAACCATTTTAAAGATTTAAATACGTGTATCTTTGGTGTAGAATCGTCGACTTCACTTTCATAAAACGCGCATATCTCTGGAAGGAAACACTTTTGGGGCATGGGATCAGTCTCATTCGATGCTCAGATGTTGTCCACATAAAAAAAAAAGTAAAAATTGATTTTTTTTACCCTTAGGTCCCTTTCTCTATGCGCTGTCACATATGGGGTTCAGAGAACCCTTACTGTTAGGAGTGTGGATTTTGGGCTGGCGGCATCATTGGGCCACTATTCATCAAAAATGAGCAAGGAGCCGCCGTAAACGGTCGCAGTAACGACAAGCCCAATGCAAAGATTTAAGAGAATGACATGGTTGACATTTGGTTTCAACACGATGGGGCCTCATGACACACAGGCAACGCAGTCATCGATATTTTATGCACTTTTATTGAAAACGGAATAATCAGCCGAAATTGTGATGTTAATTGGCCGCATGTGCTGTGATATCAACGCTTTGGATTATTTTCTGTATGGAGCCATTAAGGATTAAAGTTACGCAAAGCATCCATAGACAATTGAAGTGTTAAAACATAAAATCGAAGTTGCCATTGAAGAGATTCGACCCGATACAATCGAAAATGTACTGAAAATTGGGTTGATCGGACGAGGTACTGCCGAGATAGTTGTAGTGGTCATATGAATGATATTGTATTCCATTAATAAATGACAGAGTTTAACCTTTTCAATAAAAAAGCAGAAGTTTGAAAAAATTTAAAATGGCCCACCTTGTATATTGAATATACAATCGACACGGTTATAAATATCTCGAAGGGACCGTATACCATTAGGTTCGTTGTACCGGTAGTTCGATTTTGTAGAACCCTCAGATATATGCATCCAATGCAACTTTAGATATCATATGATTTTGACAAGAAAAATTTCCCAGTTTTTTTGTAAATATTTTGTTTTGAAGTCCTGTTCGTCTACAGGGGATCTGCTTCAATATCCAGGTGAAGGAAACGCGCCATTTGACCGGATGCGTCCAAAGAGACCTCTGAGGGTCAGTTAAGTGGGCTTGGTTGAACAATTAAAGAGGTGCAGCACGTCATGTGGTCCCTGATGGCAGGCGGAACAAGCGTGCGGAACGTTAGCATTAATTCGCGCTCAATACGAATTGAGGCGACTCACCATCCAGATCTCAGCTGAGCCAGGACCACGCGTGTATGCCAAGTTAGCGTCTTCTCCTCTGGTGAAATCTCGGGGGGTTGTTCCCCAAGCACTACATTAACGCTATAGCTGGATACTGCTGCTGCGACTTTATCAGCGTCTCTCCAGATCAGCCTGAGAAAAAGGCATTCTGCCACTGAGATGACTACTGCGAAACACCCCAGGAGATACCGTCTACAAGAAAATGTGTCTGTAAGGACCTTCGTCTCCTCATGTAGATGGTTCTCAGTGCGGCATTCTGGCAAGTTTGAATTTTCACATTTGCCGAATACACCGGCGCTAGGTATTTTGCTACCGACCGACCTAGTGCTTTGTAAGAGGTCCACAAGGTTTCTTTGTCTGCTCCCCGAGTACTGCCGGCTAGATTTGAGGACCTTGTTCCTTCTTTTGAGCTCATCGCAAATAGCTGAAGCATGTGCAGAGGCTTTGGGGTAGTTGGTAGTCGGGATGTTGACGTCATCCATTTTCACATTAAGTGACAACCGCAACTCAGCGGTCCGTGTAGTAATAAGTGTGGCTGAAAATTTGGAAGCCAATATTTTCATATTCTTTGAAGTGGTATATATCTTTCCTAAGAATCATTAATAGCAAAGCGTTTTAACCCTTTACAAAAAAAACACAGGCGGCTCAGAAAACATCTTAAATCAATTTATAAATTGATATGGCAGCAATGTCCAATGCCATCTACAAAAACTTAATGCTTTTAAACGACATACCACTCTTAGCGGCAAAAATAAGCGGGGTTTTAAAAAACGCTTAATGAAGCGGGAACGAATGAAAATTTCATATGAGATAAAATGTAACTTGCTCTAAATGATTATATTATTTTTACCAAGAATATATAGCATTCATAAAACCAAATTAACTTTTTATAAGTATTCGTTTTTATGTAATTAAAATTCGTACAGGTTAATACTTTTGAAGGGCAGGAAAACATAAAACCAATTTTAATTACTTTTGAACGTATTTATGTTCACAACTGCGGTAATTGTTTAAATCCTCTTTTTTACAATGTATTTAATTCTTAGAAAAAAATGCCAAGAAAAACTTTTAAATTAAAATTTTTTGTCTTTTTCTCTATTTACAAGGTGGCTCAAAATGAATACCCCCTATCGGAAGATGTTAAAAATTTTGCAAATGGCGTCGTACGTCAATCATTTGACATTTGTGAACTAGACAGCTGCAGAACGCAAGCCTACCATCAATGGAGCGTTATACTTCGCATCAGCGTGAAATAGTTGCATCGATTTTTTTAAGTCAATAAGCTAAATCTTTGTTTCTGAGCGACTAAAAATCCGGAGAGCCATTACATCTTCTTACAGACACTGAGTGGTGCGGCATTGGACCGTATGTTTCTAAGGACGCTATCGGCAATACTTTTACTGCGAATAATACACGGTCATGACACAAAATTGATTACTTCCGGAATTGGATGAGAAGGGTTTGGGGAACATGTGTTCTTTTCCATATACAAGGTGGCTCAAAATTAATCCCACTATCGAGAGATGATAAAAATTTTGCAAATGGCGTCGTAGGGCAATTATCTAACATTTGTGAACTAGAATATAAGCTGACTAGCTATGAAGCGCTTTACTTTGCAAGAGCGTTGAATTATTATGCCCAGTTTTTTAAGTCGAGAAGCAAAATCTCTTTTTCTGGAGCACTGAAAATTCTCGTGTGATGCACGGAGAGCCATTACACCCTTCCTCATAAAGCCATTGCGTAGTGCGGCATTCATCTGAGAGGAGTGAATGAGTCGTATTTTCCTGAGAACACCAGCGGCAATACGGTCACTCTTACTGGCAGTAATCGTTTTCTGGTAGCGTAAACTCCAGATTTGGCGATTTAACATGATCAACAATATCGCTCTATTTAACCATCCCAGACATTCAACTTTGGGGCTACTGGAAGAATCGCAAACCTTAAGGAGAAAATTCGAGATAGAGCGAACCGTTATCACCAGAAATCTTGCGGAAAGTCATAAAAAATGCAATGAACAGGCACAAATGTGTATCAAAACTGGTGGCAGGCAGCCACTTGATGTCATATTTTCCTCTCAGCAGAAAAAAATTTTAAAGGTCTAAATAAAAAAATTGTAACGAGGTAAATTACGCACTACACCATTGCAATTGTTTAGTTATAAGGTACATCTGCAGTTTTTAACATTAGAAAATTATTTTTTACTGTAATATTTTAAGTTTTGTAATTTAATTAATTTGTGTTTTATGTAGTGCTGTTCAGTACGGTATTACAAATTAAGTATAAATTAAATTTAGTTTGACGAAAGATTATTTGTAAGTTTATTTATTACTATAATGATAAATTATTTCAATGCTACTAAATGTTGTTCCTTATTTGCATAAGTGGGGCAGTTTTAATAAAATTTTCATCCCTAAAAAAGGTGGAAAATCCCAACTAAACGTCAGATTGAATGAAGAATCTTTTTTTTTGCATTGAACTTGAGCGTGGCCTTGAAAGCCCATTTAGGAAATCCTAAGAAAAACCATAAATGAATTGAATGATTACTTTTGCACCACCTTGTAGACAAATTGCTGCACATTGCTCTTAAGCTTTAAAATCAAAATTAAAAGATGTCAAAATTTATGATTTAAACAGGACAAACAAAATACGATTGCGTAAAATTAAAGTAGAATGTAAATTGCGCATCATTTTTAAATTTACATACCTTGTAATCTCTGAGTACAATTGAACAATTAATTTCCGTGACAGTGGCAGCATACGTTTATACACCTGGGAAAATACGTTCAATGTGCGATTTTCCGATTGTTCCGCCAAGTCCAGGATATGAGCTGCAATTAAAGGTTAAAAAACAGACGTATTAATATCAAATAAAACTGGCCAAACAAGTCTGGCTATTTAATTGTAAATGAATAAAGGACAATATTTATTAAAATTCACTGTTCTATGCCGATATACAGGGTGGGCCAAAAGTTACCATGTTGACCAAGTTGACAAATTTAATAAATTTTCGTTTATATATATTTTTTTTTAAATTATTTTTTTTCAGATTATATAAATAACACTTGGAGAATAAATAATAAAAAATGCTGTAAAACGAGCCCATCATTGTGAAGCTGAAAACGGGGGTCATTTAAGAGACCTTATTTTTCATAAATAGTCTAAAAAAATTCCCATTTTGTATATTATATAATCTGAAAAAAAATAAAAAAAAATTTGTAAACGAAAAAGTTATTAAAGTTTTTAACCCCATGGTAACTTTTGGCCAAATTATTCGTTCTGCAATAAAGTTTTATTTACAGACGAAAGCAAATTTAATTTATTCAGATTTGATGGACAGTCTTATTAATGGAGAAAGCCTAACGAAGAACTTAAAAAACAAACCCTGAAAACAATTGTTAAGCATGGAGGCGGTTCAGTGATATTTTGGGGTTGCATGTCAGCCAGTGGGGAAGAAATTCTGTGCATAATAGATGACATTATAAACGAAACTCAATATTTATCCATTCTTAAACAATATTTGATACCAAGTGTCCAAAAGCTGGACATTAATGATACATGCACACCTAGTTCTACCAGGATGACGATCCCACAAATGTCTCTTGTATTATTGTCCACATGTGCTGGAAACCCCACCACCGTCTCCGGATATTAATAAAATTAAGCATTAAAGTGTACACTTTGAAAACCAGCTGAAAAAATGTACAATTTCCAATAAAAAATACCTCGAAAAGGCGATTAAGGACGAATGGGCGAACATTTATAATGCTGTCTACAGAAATCTCGTAGATCCAATGCTGTGAAGATTAGAAGCAGAGGGCAAAGGCCTACCCGCAAAGTATTAAATGTTATTATCAATAGTTTAAGAGAAACATTTTCCAAGTGTAATTTTTATTAAATAAATGAATTTTGATATTTTTGTTTATAAATGAATTCCAAGTAAAATATTGTTTTGTTTTTTTTAATCGATACTATTCATTATTTCCTTTCAAGATATACGAATCATTAAAACAATTATTTGGTTTGCAAAACATTAACGTCAATATTTAATTAACGTCCGACTACTTTATTGAGCCACTGTACTTAGTAGATTAAGTCTAGTCCTGTCATTAAGGTTAACGATGCATACTCAAAAGGGACTCGTTTGACATAAACAAAATATCCAATAATATTAATGTTCAAGTTCTCAGGAAATGTGTCATTTTAATGTTTTCATTGAGTGGATGTGATGGCCAAAAACATGTTTTTTACTTCTTCGACATTCGTTTTGCTTAATATAGTTAGTGTATTAATAAAGTACACGATTTAATGGAGTTCTTTTCAACCGTCTATAAGTTTAATATGTACGAGTAAGCGTATACATATGTGTTTGTTAGTATATATAGATATGTACGTACATGTGTATGTTTATATCCAGTTATCTCTTATCTATAGATCTAGTGATTCATTTAATAACATCATGCACGAGTTTATTATTGACTTCTAATGCCTTTCATCGACTATTTTGAGTTCATCAGACAGTTTGTCTTTCTTGGACATACAGAACGTCTATATGTTTATACATATACGTATGTAAATGTGTGTATAACTATCTTTTCATCTTCTTTCATCTTCTACTTTCTGACTATGTATTCTGTGTTTTGTATTCATTATTAATATGCGTCCATTCATACAGCATCTGGCCATAAATATGAGTCCAGTATACTTGTGTGTTAAATTAATCATCTCACATATCGCACTGGATCAACAAAAGCGTATAAATTAAAATTTTCAAATGTTCAGTAAAAATTTTAATTTGGAAACTTTGAGTTAGTACCCTTCAGCTGGAAAAGTGTCATAGGTTGTTGTTAGACTGAAGTATAATTGTAAACAATTCAAGTTACCACTCGTCTACTTATACAATTCGATGGAAGTTGATTAGAATTTAGGTTTTTTTTTTATTTTGAAAACTTTAGATTTATCACCCTTTATTTGCACGTTTTAAAATTCATATCTATATAAACCCACTTTCAATTCACTTCATCTTTAGCCAAAATCTGAACAATATAACAAGTTTTATTGAAATCGGTTCATAATTGCGACATGTACTTTAATTACAACGATAGATAAACAGACGGACGGACTTGCCTTGATCCATTTCTGCTAATGGGTATTTAAATACCCAAGAAAGTGTTGATACATAAATAATTTTAACGTGGGCCAGGTGAGCGATATCGCGGTAATTTTTTTTTATAGAAAAGAGGAAGGATTGGGCTAAATTATTTTTTTTCTTTTAACTTCTATGGTCTTTTGGACATAAATATCTAAATTTCATAAAAATCGTACGAGCCGATCTATAGGCAGACAGTAACGGGTTAATGGAATCAGATAGTGATTCTGAATCGATCGGTAAAAACTTAACAAGGTGGCTATGTATAGATCCATTTATTAAAGGTGTAACAAACATCTGCACAAAGGTATTATCAATATGTACTACCGTGTGGTGTTTAATCCCAGCATATGACATTTCATTTAACTAAATGATTTTTCGATTTTAATCTTACCATTAATTCTTTAATATACGGTAGAGTGTGAAGATAATCTTTAAAATAACACTCTTGGAAAATAGCACAAATTTTTTTTTTGCATTGGGAGTCAGTTTCGACAACATTTTTGGATAAACAATAATTTCTACCAATGGTTTTTATTTCTTCAAATTAAATATCCAGTAAAAAATAGGATTATTCAAAGAATAATCTTGAATCGCTCCTTTGCGAGCAATGGATTACTCCATAAAATTTCGAGCCTCATGCATATTTTACTCCTTTTTAACACTGCATGTCCGCAAAAGCGAGCACTACTTTTGAGCTCCTTATGGGGCAGAAAATGAGTATTATTTTGTTCTCGGAAAGGGGGACAAGGGGAGTAGTGCATGACGAAACAACAATTAAGTCAAACAAAAATCATAAAGATTTTGATGCGTCCTTTATTAAGCGAGACATGAACTTTTTTTTCTAACTTGGACACATTTTTTTTTTTAGCAAATCAACATAACTTCAAATGGATGAAGAACTCATTACTCCGTTAATGCTCGATTATGGATTATTCCATACATTTTAACCTGGGAAGAGTACACTAGTATTTGCCGGGCGCTTACAAGTCTAGCGTTTCCGAGATGTGTAATTATACCTAATAGCCTTGCCACAATAAAATTACATTTGTCATAATTCAGTGACCAGATGCTGTGCCTATGCTTTTGTATGTAGGAAGATTTATTTTTCTTAATTAAATTTCGATTTAATATAATGAGGAAACACAGAGAATGATAATAACGAAATATAGAAGCTCCAGACACTACTTACAAACCCGTATATGTTTTTGGACCGGATATTGTTACAATTTTCATTTTCATATATTGCCAATTCATGTCAATAGCACAACCAAAATCCAATTATAATTTTTCATTTTAGTAACTGCTTTTGCATATGTAAAAACTGATTTGTTTACCTAAAGCACTTTTCAAATACCGACAAAATCAGTAGTAAATAGCAAAAACAGTCGAAAAGAAAATTAAATCATTTTTGTTTTGAATGGAATGTCACTTGAAACTAAGGGAAAGAAAACATTGACAGGTTGTGTTTTATTTAAAACATTTGGTAACATTTTTAATATGTATTGCTATTTCCGTTCGATTACATATTGATAGTAACGACTGATTCAAATTTTGTCTTTAAATTTAGATAAGTGTAAACATATTTTCTCAAACATTTTGTGATTATTTCAGATAGTACAATGACTTTGAAAGCTTTTAGAAATAAATTTCAATATGAATATTGACAAGATTCGAAAATAAACAAGTAAAAACATCGTTAAGTTCGGTCAGCTGAACCTTATATACCCTGCACCGTCCATAAGCTACCAAAGAGAACAAAAAACCAAAAAAGTAGACTTTGTTTTTGGGTCCATTTGTCCGTTTTTAATCTTAGCTAAAATTCCAAAATTACTCCATATTTGGATTGGTAAAAAAATTACTTTACCCATATGACCGTATTGACAATTAAAAGGGAAAACGAAACAGAAAAAATTCGGGGACCTTATTTCCCTCCAAAGTTTTGATAAAAATATGGATATATATTTGCTATATAAGGGAGGTTTAATTTTAGGTGACGATGTTGAATGTGAACCACACCTTAACGTCAAGTTTTTTTTGCATTTCATTTGAAATTTCCCAATTTGAGACTAACTCAATTTAAAGCGAGCAACGCGTTTATGTTATTCAGCCTTATTATGAAAATGGGCGTTCAAATCAAAATGCATATCGTGCACCTCGTGATTTTTTCGGTCAATTTAATCGTCTAAATGTGCGTACAATCGGAAAAATGTAGGAGATGTGAAAACACCAGTGCACGCTCGTACAGCAAAAAATATTGCTACTGTTCATAGTGTGGACGAAGAGCCGTCCACACCAACTCGTCGTCGTGCCCAACAATTGCACCTCTTATGCTCGTCGTTGATGAACATTTTGCATAAAGACTCGCATTTACACGCGTACAAGGTGCAATTGACTCAAGAACTAAAGCCTCATTACCATTCCAAACGTAGTCAATGGTCAGAATCGTGGCAAGAAATGGCAACAGTGGATGATCGGCCCTTAAAACTTAACCATCCTATATTATCCAAAATTGATATCGTTGGAAAGGTATTGGCAAGGCCTTTCAAGCTATAAATGTTAACCCACTGCAATTCGGCGACCGATTTTATACATTTTCAACCTTTATTTTTTTAGAAATGCCTAATATTAAAAAAAATATATAAAAATATATTGTAATTAAAGTATGTATTTTGCACTTCGGTCGGGCTCAAAGACTCAAATATGGACAGGTGTAATCTAGGGACTCGGGACTTTTAAGCCTTCACTTATTGAACACAGGCACCAAAATTTTGGCAAAATTGAACTTCCTCTGTGGTCAGCATTTGGCCTGTTTCAAAGACCTTAAATTATGGACAGGCGTAATCTCGGGACCCCGTACTTAAAAACCTTCTGTTTTTGATAACCGTCTCTGGAACTTACCTAAAAGTCTTTAATTCCACGAAAACTATTATTTTGTTAAAAATTCCCTTTAAATTAACATTTTTAAAATTTTAAGTCTCAAACTACAATATCTCTGGTTTTTGGGAAGCTCTATGGACGTTAAAATAAAGCTAAGGATGTCGTCTTCGATTAAGTGTAAAAATATGCATATCTTAATTACAATATATTTTGTAATATTAAACATTCCGAAAAATACAGGTTGAAAATGTATAAAATCGTTCACCGACCGAACGAATTTCGAGTATTTTTATATCGCTAGTAAGGTCTTGCCAAAAATTGTCCCACGATACGTGCAGGTCGCATAATTTATAGTAACGACACAGCCATTTTTATACCAAAATTTTGGTGGTCCGTACCTCGCAAAATATGACCGTCCGACTTTTTTCTATATATTTGTACATAGGATCAAACGTTTAACCTGCTGTAAGAGTTTGATTAAAATCCGATTATGGCTCCTAAAATAGAATTATGCTTCATAACTATTACACAAATACTCCTTTGAATGCCTAGAAGTGTGCTATCAAGTGTTGCTATGGACCTCATGGGGGCTCCTGAATAGGATTTTTTTCTATAGTTTTTTTCTTGGCTTATATTACAAGCGAACTACAGAATTTGAAGTAACCCACAACCTAAAGTACAGTCATAAGGTCCTAAATATGTATATATATATTCTTACCAGTAAAAAGGGATCATTGTCGCTGTCCTCGCTGCTTTTAACAGTGCTATGGATCCCCTGTTATTACTCACACTGCCTGCTTCCGTATGAAATAGCGTGGGCACTGTGTCTCTATAGTCTCGCCAGCATTTGTTTTATGCAATACGCAATATTTGGAGGTATTTACACTGCTACACTTCATGTTTTTATTTCGATGCGTCTGGCGCAGTGACCTTGGGAAATTTATGTACATAGGTGCAGTTTGATTTTAAACATTCAGTTTGTGGGAGCCCTAAACCAGGTAACAGGAAAATAATCAAGATTGGTGCCCGGAGCCACGGAATATAACATCAGGTGCACCGACGTACACTGTGGGTCCGAAATGAAAGTAAATGTAAATTAAGTTACACCGCTAAACTAAATTTAGTCAACTTTTCCAATTCGTTGTGAAATAAATTACACCACTGTTGCAAAATTAAGTACCATTTTGTTGCGAAATAAATAACTCCACCGTTGCAAAATGAAGTATTAAATAAGTGGTGCCAATTTACTTAATGATTCCATGTTTTGGTGCATTTTTGAAGGGGGGCAATTTTCATTTGGCCACCAGTGGTTTTAAGGAGAATAAAATACTTTTGGGACTTTTTAAACTGAGCAAAAATACTTAGTAGTTTTCAGATCTGTAGTCTGAAAAGGCTTTTAGGGGTTTTTAGAAAATAGTTGCTATGTACTTGTTTACCTTTTTACAGTTTTTTTTACAAATACAAATTGATAAACGCAATTTGAATTTAGAGACGTGGTTTATTGAAATTGAAATCGGGAAATACATTAGTGCTACCAACCATTTGTTGAATTTGTTAAAAAAAACGACCTCGAGAACTGCTAGTTTTATATCATAACCAGTGTTGCCGTTTTTGCGGTTTTCCTACCAAATTTGGTAGGTGTTTTTCTGTATGGTAGTATAGTAGGCCGTCTTTTTTTTGGTAGGATTAGGGGTATACATAACATAACACTTATGTATATTTTTATATAGAAAATACATATTGATAAACGCAAATAAAAATTAATATAGAAAAAATGCGAATTGAAGTTGGGAAATACAAATTGATATTAAGAAAAGACAAATTGGAAAAATACACATTAATATTGAGAAAATTAAATTGAAGACAAATTCAAAGATTCTATTGAAGTTTTCTGTCTTCGTCGGAACATTGATCTTGTTTGTGGTCATTACGATGACCCGTAGTTTGCCTAAAGAACATGAGGCCTGTGCTCAGTCATACAAAATGCGATTTCTTCTTCTCTTTCAATGGAATTACGTCTTCGGTTGATATTTTTGTGAATAAACGATTTGAATCCTGTACAACGCAGGATGCTAAAGACTGGGAAAGATAAATAGTATATTAGAAGAGATGGTAATTAAAACCATGTATCAAAGTACAACAGCTGCTAATCCATACACAATACTTTGGAAAATTAACACATATAGTGAAAAATCAAGTCTTGTACAACAATGAATTGTAATATACAAAATGTGTCTGCTTAAGAGTTAGCGAATAATGCCTTAGAGCAGAAACGCATTTATCAAGTTTTTACCAAAGAGCGTTCGAACTGGATGATATGCATGTTGAGAAGAGATTTCCGTTATCAATATCTCATTTCTCAATTTCAAATTGTATTTTCAATTTGAGTTCCTCAATTTTAATTTGTGTTTTCGCAATTTTAATTTGTATTTTCTCTAGTACAGTTTTTATTTCTCAGTTACAATTTGCAATTTCTCAATTTCAATTTAGGTTTTAAATTACAATTTGTTTTTGCTCGATTTCAGTTTACATTTCTAAACTTTAATTATGTTTTCGCAATAAATATTTGTTTATTCTCAATTTTTATTTACCTTTCTTAATTTCAATTTGTTTTTTCTCAACTTTAATTTACGTTTCTAAAATAAATTTATTTTTTCTCAATTTGTGTTTCTTAATCGTAATACGCATCCTCTCAATTTTAATTGGTAAAGCTGTAGTAGTTTTTGTGCTCGATTTCTTCATAGAAAAACGCCAACCCCTTGTTGGATTTGTTAGAGAATACGACCTAGAGAACTAAGAGTACTTGTTGCATGTCATAAATAGACAGCGGGATTTTATGCAATTGGAAATTTTAACAGGAAGGTCGAAAAACCTTTATACATATATTTTTCGGCATATTTTTTGCAAAATGAATATTTGCATAATGCAACATTTTTTTCTTTAAAACCACAGTAAAATGAATGTTTTCAAAAATTTAACGGGGATTAGCCGGTTCGAGACAACATGCATCATTTTTATAGAAGACAAGTTTTTAACAAAATGGGAAAGTGACATTTATTTTCGTGGCTGCACACTGCTTTTATCGTTGACCTTCACCAAAAAGCTTCGCAAAAATAGTTTAAGGAGAACTGAACTCTTTAAGACCAGGTTCTCACCAAACATATGAGAACTACTGTTGTAAATCTTAGTTTTTAAGTTTTCTTCGAACAATTGCCCACGAAAATACAATTCACCTTTACCACCTCTACAGAGACTTCATATTCAGAGCCATCTATAGATCCTCATTTACAACATGTGTTGTGTGTGTGCTGATTTATAGCATCTACAATTATTCTTTCGGGAAAGCACCACAATCTATCTGGAATAGATAACTTTCATATACCATACAAATTACAGTCGAACCAAAGTCAAATTTAATTAATGTAAATAAAAATAGACAAAAAAATTTGATTTTGCAATTTTAAATGGTTTAAATTGCATATTTTTTGCACATGTTAATTTTTTTCTGCAAATGTGACAGCGCATAGAGAAAGGGACCACATAAGGGTAAAAAAATCAATTTTCATTTTCTGAGCATCAAATGAGACCGATCCCATGCCCCAAAAGTGTTCCCTCCCAGAGATATGCGCGTTTTATGAAAATGAAGTCGACGATTCTAAGCGCAAATAGAAAGGGACCTAATCTTTAAAATGGATCTCCTGAACAAAACTTTCATCAACTTTTCACTTTTTTTTGATGTGGACAACATCTGAGTATCGAATGAGACCGATCCCATGCCCCAAAAGTGTTCCCTCCCTGAGATATACGCGTTTTATGAAAGTGAAATCGACGATTCTAAGCGCAAATAGAAAGGGACCTAATCTTTAAAATGGATCTCCTGAACAAAACTGGTTTTTAACCTTAGGTCCCTTTCTATTTTGCGAACCACATATGGAATTTTTTGTTTGCATATTTACATGCACATTTTTTTGCACAAATGTATGAAATATGCAGACGGAAACATGTTAGTGGACTCACATCTACTTATATATGCATATAAAAATTAGAGCTGCCAACAATTTGTCAGGTTTTTCCATTCTGAATAGATTCGTAAAGGCTTTTTTAAATTGATGAAAATTGAATGTAACAAACAGCAACCAAAGAATTTGGTGTTATGTTATTAGGACAATATGGTCTGGACTTCTTTAAAATGGCTTTTACCTTGGTTACTTTCACTTCTGACTGAAGTCTACAAACTTTTAATTTATTATTCAATCCAAACTAATTTTATTGATTAAATATCTTAACGGATGTTAGTCCTCAAAGGTCTATTTAATTCATTTAATAAATACGGCTATTCTCATCTGTCCGTTAAATCTACAATGACTACCAATATCTAATCTACATTATCTGTCCAACGGAAACAATAAAGTGACAGTCGTCGACGACGCATACCGATTTAAAATGATGTCTTTTTACGGATGTATATTTCCTTGATTCCTTTGCCGCCAACAAGTTTCCATGTCTTTGAGATAATTCAACAACAATTTGTATTCCATTGTAGTTGTACGCATAGAAAGAAAGATGCACACGCGGGAAATGTTTTCATTCTTTCCATGTCTTTAACATCAAAATGCACTTAATGTAATTAATTAATTATCTGCTAAAATATGTAAACTTTATTAAGGAAAGAAGGAGAAAAAGTTAAAATGACTTTATACTAGTAGTGCTGACATTCCTGCCACTTGATTGCCATCCATTTCATGCGTATATATTTTCATAATTAACGATGTAAGGCTGTTGGTAGGATATAAGAGTGGGTCGCAATATTTAAGCAGACCGGTAAAGAAAATAAAATAAAAAAATCGTCGGTATTTCTGAGAATTTCACATCACGATCGAACTATTAAAGATCCTTTCAGCAGTGATATTTTATTAAAAACGTAAAAATTAGTAATTCCGGCCTCGGAGTAAAAGTATAATGCTTAAAAGCACTAATCTCTACAAATATTTGATATCAATTTAGAAAAAAGTGAGATTAGAAGAAAGAAGACGATGAAGGATCTATTCATTTTCCCAAAAGTAGTAGTTGCTGCTAAAATAGTAGAGTTACCAACGTCTTTTTATGAGAAACGACTTGGTAACAGGTCGATTTCGCATGCAAATCCGACACATGGTTTGTCCCCATTTACACGAGGCAGCTTTACTTGCATCAATTTTTTTTGATCTTGCCTATTGCGTTTACACAAGGCAATTCGGTTTTCATTATTCCCTTTTTCTGACGTTTTGTGATTTATTCGTTCTGATTTTTGAGTGAAAAAATACTAAAATAATCTGCAGCCAACTTCACAAAACGAAAAATGCAAAAGATATTGACAGAACGGGAAAGTTTTTCCCTTTCATTGATCTTACTTCTCTCTCTCCTAAAAACTAAGAATTGTGGCAAGTAAATTTGGCTCGTGTAAATGAGGACTTGGTAGCTCTAGTGTTTTTAAAATGGAAAGAAAAAGCACGAAATCTACGAATTTTGCCAGTCTAAAAACGTCGTAAATAAAGCTGAAAATTCACAACTGCCTTGCGTCATAGACATTAACACTAGCATTTGTTCTAAATATTCCGCCGCCTTACACAAAAACTCTAAAGCACAGTCAAATATTTTGGACAATAAGAAAGTCAGCCTTAAATTTTGTGTTGCTGACCACAGCAACTATTATTTTACGACCCACTCTAATGTTTATACATATATGTGTTACATTAACATACATACTTATACATATGTAGGTACAGATGCAGATATCGAGAAATTTAAATGTAAAAACCTGTTGCTTTCATACTAATTGACAGCGTGTTTTGAGTTTTTCTTTCCTGAAGTTTAGTTAAAATGAAATAAATACAACAAGTTTTACATGCATCTGTATTCTTTAGCGTCAGTGCTTCCCATCTCCGGACTGGGTGGCCGTTAGTTACTGTTGGCCATTATTGACTTTTTTCCCGACGTTGACTTTAATTAATAATCTTTAAAACGAAACATCCCATAATTTAAATATGAAAGTAAATACACCGCCATTCGATTTGAAATTAAAATCGTTCGATGTAAATTATAAGAAATTCATTTATACCGGTTTACAGAGAACATCGGGTGTGAGATTGTAGCGGAATTGCTGTGTGCATGGGACACTTTTTTTTAAACCCTACTTTAGAACTGTTTTAGGTACTAGATTTTCAACTGTGGGCATCATGTTGGTTGCCTTCTACACAAAGGCTTTGCTGGACTGTTTGCAAGCCTATACAATGTAGGGTTTAACTTTCCAATTACTTATTCGTTTACAGGTTTTTTCAGTCCACAAAATAGGTTAAAGGTCCTATATACTGACTAAAGAAAACTAGTAGGTTTAAGGTCTTATTCTATTTTTATAGGAAAACGAGCACAAAAACTGAAACTCTCAATATATGAAATCTCAATATATGAAACTGTTTGCAAGCCTATACAATGTAGGGTATAACTTTCCAATTACTTATTCGTTTACAGGTTTTTTCAGTCCACAAAATAGGTTAAAGGTCCTATATACTGACTAATGAAAACTAGTAGGTTTAAGGTCTTATTCTATTTTTATAGGAAAACGAGCACAAAAACTGTAAATCTCAATATATGAAATCGTAGAAAAATAACTTATTCAAAGACCGACAAAATGTTGTTAACTCTGGTTTTTATATGAAGAAACTAATTTTGTCAGTCTGAAAATGCTTTAAAAGACTGACAAAATCTACTATTTTCTCAGGTCGTTTTTCACATAAATCTGACAAATTATATGCAAATCTTTTTTTTTATATCGTCGCAATTTTTTTTTGATATTAAAAAAAAGCAAATTAACAATGAAATATATTCGAATTTAACCGTTTTATTTATATAGTTTTTATCATTTCATCATGAGCAAACTCTCTAGATTCTTCATGCGAAATTTCAGCGAACATTTGTAGAAAATAAAATAGTTATTTTTTATATCGTCGCTCTCATGCTATTTCGATCCAAGGCAAATTTCTGTTACTTAAAAAATAACAATTTAAAATGACAAATTTTCAAATTGAGGCGTTTTATTTTTATAGTTTTTGTCATTTCATCATGAGCAAACTCTCTAGATTCTTCATGCGAAACTTCAGCGAATATCTGTAGAAAATAAAATAGATATTTTTTATATCGTCACTTTCATGCTATTTCGATTCAAACGCAATTTTCTGTTATTTAAAAAAAGGCAAATTTAAAATGAAATTTTTTCGAATTGAACCATTTTTATAGTTTTTGTCATTTCATCATTAGCAAACATGCGAAATTTCAGCGAATATCTGTTGAAAATAAAATAGTTATAGTTAAATTTGTAAAATTGCAAATCAAATTGCGTTTGAATCAAAATAGCATGAAAGCGACGATATATCAAAAACGAGCTTGAAAGGTAGTAGTTTTGTCAAACTGAAAATGTCCTTAAAGCCAATTTAGAATGTCGAAAATTAAAAGTTTTTCATGATATTTTTAAATACAAATTTGTCAAAGAATGGAACTTGATTTTTTTTTTATAAGAAAACAACATAGGGTTTCAAACTTTGATGCTGCCATTGCTGCTGAATTTGGCCAGGGTGCGACCGTCGATATAAAAGCTGCCGTAAAACTAAAAAAATCTAGTAAAATCTAAGAATGGAAAACTAAGCCTGACCGAGATACATGGGACTCTAGGCATCAAAAGGTCACCACATTCTTAAACAAAATAAATATGTGTTCTAAAGCACAGTCGAAACATAACTATTGCATACGCGGAGTTGGACTTGTGTATAGGGGAAAGGTTTAAGTTCAATTGTTTTGATTCGGACGGCAATAAGCGCTTACTGGGAGCTTTACGAGTATCACGGATTTTACTTTATATGTATTCTTTAAGAAGTTAGCCATTTTTATTTTTACAAAAGGCTCAGAACACAGTCGAAGCACACTCCTTGCATACGCGTAGTTGGACTTGTGTATAATGGAAAGCTTTAAGTTCAATTGTTTTGATTAGAAAGGCACTCAGCTGTTACTCGGTTATAAGAAGCTTTGTCACGGATTTATTTTATGTTATTAAAGAAATCGGAGGAGATTTATTTCAAAAAAGGGTCACACAACACAGTCGAAGCACACATCTTGCATACGCGGAGTTAGACTTGTGTATAGTGAAAAGCTTTAAGTTCAATTCGGTTGATAAGAAAGGCACTAAGCGCTTACTGGGTTATAAGGAGCTTTATCACGTACTTATTTTATGTGTTTTAAGAAATGAGAGATTAATTCTACTAAAGAGAATGGAATACGTAAAAAGATTTTTTTATAATACTTTTCTTTTTTTATAATACTTTCTTTTAAGTGTGGTTTTAGGAATTTAAATTCAAAAAAAATATTTTTGGGCTTTTCTAAAAATTGTGCTTCTCCAGAACGGATTGACCGATTTGTACGAAAATTGGTTCATATAAGACAGCACGATCGATCTATAGGTATATTTTTTAATGTATAAATTTTAATGTATTAAGGCTCATTCTTCGATTTTTTTAGTTTTACCAAAGTTGCGCATAAGTCTTATACATTCAAAACAGTATTTATATTTTTGGGACTACCATAATTGTTGAAGTTACAGGCAAAACACTGGCGTAAATCAGTATTTTTTAAGTTGTATAATTTTTTTAAACAAATCAACTTTTTTTAGTTGTTCCTGGTTGAAGATTTTTTTTTTAAACTCAAAAAACCGTATTTTTTTGGATCGCCATAATTATTGAAGTTTAGGGCAAAACCTGAACAAATTCAAAAAAAAAACCGAAGACCATCATCATTTAAAATAATTTAAAAAAATACATTATAAATTAAAATCGGATTTTTTTAAAGAATATTTTTTTTTAAAAACTCAGATTTCTTTAATTGTTCGTGATTGATTTTTTAAAAATTTAAAATACTGAAATTAGATTTTTTACTCGCCATCACTGTCGAAGTTAAGAGCAGAACACTGTTAAAATTTAAAAAAAACGGAAGACCACAATCAAAAAAAATTTAAATTATTAAAACACAATTACAAATTAAATTATGACTACAAAATAAAGATCGTTGTGATCCTTTTCCAATCAATTCGTTCCAACACAGCAAGATTTTTAGTCAAGCCCAAAAATGAGTTTTAAATTGTTCAATCGCAAAAAAAAAACAAAATAATAATAATAATCATAGCAAAAACTAAGTTTTTAGGTACGTGTTAGGTACTTTTGTAGTCGTAGTTTTTAATAAAAAGGTTGTGTTTTCCTTTGATAATCTGTCTAAATCTGCAACTATTTTATTTCAGCCAAAAAATGTTGTGTTTTCCTTTGATATTTGTCTCAATAAAATTGTTGCACTATTTTACTTCAGCCAAAATTGTGTGTCCATGGAAAATTGAAGGTCCACCCTTCTACGGCTATATGGCCCATTTTCAATATTCATTATTTTTGGTTAGGGTTTGCGTATTTGGGATCAAAGACAGTAAACTGTGGAAGTTGGACGAAATGAGCTTTAACGAGATATCGAAAAACGCAAGATGAGTATTAATCATTTTAGTAATGCTGTTTTTTTTTCTAATTAAAGTGTGCAAATTTAGTTTTTGCTGTGTTTCAAATGTGACTTTCTAGCGTTCTTGTGATTGTTTACAAGTCAAAAAATAAACCCAGAATTTTTACCTTACTGAAGTGCTGTTTTTCTTCATTTGTTTGGGATCACCTTGCAATAAAAAAATTAAAATCAAAAAATAGATTTTGATCGATTTCCTTATATGAAAAATCTAATAAGAGTAATTGAATTTATAATCTGAAAACTTCAAAATACTACAAAATTAGGTCCTAACTCATGAATTGGTAGGTCACCTAGCCATAACCAAGTGCATAACTTCTGCTATTGGTTTTTTTCATACTTTTGATACGATTTCGAGCCTTTATCGCAAAAAACTTATAGAAAATTGCACAACCTTCTTAAGCTTAAGCATTAGAAACTAAATATCAATATTGACAAAGATATAACAAATTCAATTGTATCGGTATCCTCCAGATCAATTAGACAAAATACCTAAAAAAAACCCTCTCCTGTAAAATTTTCTTTTTGGCGCTTACGTGTTTTTTCGCGGTTAAGGCTCGATATCATCGCGTTGTTTGGTTTTATGGTTAAACACTTAAAAAATTTTAAAACATTTGAGCAGATAGTCCTTCGATACGATGACCTCCAGTATATTAAATTGATTAAACTAGAAGACGTTCCTAACTAATTTGCCCAACCAATGTGAAATATACATTATTTTCTGGTTTATTACAGCAACTTCTTAAAATTTCTAAATTCTGCGCTTCGGGGAAACGGCCCCCCGTCAACAATAACAACATCATTGCCTACATTTTCAGACATCTTTGTGTTATTTAAAATATTTAAATTGAAATTTCCCCCGACTCTGTGCCCACCCCAAAAATAATTCAAATATTTAGCCAAAACAAAAAAAAAGAAATTCAACATCCGCACTTTAAATTGAAATTACTCTCGTGGTTTATTTGCATCTGCTGAATAATTCAGAAAGCTTCTAAAAAGTATTCTAATATAATTTGTGGTGTTGGTGGGGGTGGCAACAGCATCGACGGAAGAGGAAGCCTGGTTGGCAGCGGTGGCGGTGGTAGGTATTTTAGCTAAACTAAAAAATTTCTTTTGCTTCATTAAAAATTAATTTACTTCTAAAAACACCGCTCATACCCCGAACGTACACACAACATTTTTGAACACTCAACAATTTTAACTTCCGTTTTTTGCTAACAAGATGCCTCAGGCTAACGCACGAGACTGTGCGCCAACCAATTCAGCTGTCGCTGTGTGGCAAAGGACAAGTGTTTACTACGAGTATCACAGCTCGAGGAGGTGACAAATGCTCTGTCAGACATATTTTCATATCACTGTGGATATATGTCTAAGTATATGTACGAGTATATATACGTGTATGTGTTAATTTCTTAGGAAACTTTTGGCAAATACTGTTTTGTAGCTTGTGCATATAGTGGTAGGTATACCTTCCCATTTTATCATTTCATGGAAACACTTTCATTCCGGTTGTAATCAACACTCACTGCCACTAATAGACAAAACGTCTGACGTTGTGTCATTGATATCAGGCAGGAAGACAAAAACCGCAGTTCATCTACAAGATATTCAACTCGAAAAGTTAATATAGGCATGTATGAAAAGGGTCGACCATTTTGTGCGTTCAAAAGTAAATCTACAAAATAAATTCAGTTTTATTGTTTATTTTAAAAGCTTACAATTGGCTTAAAAATAATTTAATAAAGAAATTTTGAATTTTAAACCTTCCGTAAATTAAATATTTAACCTTTTCTTTATTTTAAAGTTTAAAGCCTGTCATTATTTGTGGTATTTGTGGGTATACTATAGGTTATGTCGGTATTTAAATTAATACAGATAATCACACTATAGTGATTAAACATATAACGGATAGACACAAGCTTAGAGATGTAATCACGATTAAAGTTTTTAATGTAAATGTACATAGTCTTGTATTGAATTATTTAAATGGCAACCTCTATTCTCTTTCAAGGCATTTTTTTTAGAATTTTTACCCTCATATTCATAAAAACATAAACAAACATTTTATAAAGAAAATCTAAACTTTAAACCTTTCTTAATTTTTTATTAATTTCGCCATTAGTTTTTTAAAAAGAAAATGTCAACATTAAGAACCAATGCTTGAAAATTTTTCAACTGGCCTTTTCATACTGACGACAGCTAGTGGTTGTTAAGCTAATTTTCTCATATAATTCAAACAATAGTTGGCAACTCTATTTTTTATAAAGGGAAAGCATGAGCGATAACTACCACGTTTTGGCGGTCTGGAAAGGCCCTACTAAAAGCTGCGTGAAAAATACTCTTACATATAATTTCATACTGACGACAGCTAGTGGTTGTTTAGCTAATTTTCTCATACAATTCAAACAAAAGTTGGCAAATTTATTTTTTATAAAGGGGAAACATAAGCGATAACTACCATGTTTTGGCGGTCTGGCAAGGCCATACTACAGGCTGTGTGAAAAATATTCGTACATAAAAAGGATAACATTTAAATAAGCGAATTTGTGAAGCGTAGTGGTCACACTTTGTCCCGAAAATCTAACAGAGTCAAATCATATTAATTAGGCTTCTAGACTTTAAAAACAGACGTGTTTTTTTTAACAAAAAAAACCCCTAAAGCTGTTCTGCTCCTTTTTATACCCTTTATCGGAGAGTATATAGAATGCAGTATACTCGTATATGGTATATTACATTTTTTCATTCCGTTTGCAACAAAACGAAATATTGACCCTATAAAATACTCGTATTTATATTATGGATCGTCGTAAAATTCTAAGACGATCTAGCCATGTCCGCCGTGTGTCTGTTAAAAGCACGATATCATTCAAACGAATCAACCTAGGATCCTGAAATTTTGCATGATAATGGCTTATGGTCATAAGCTGTTTGGAACTGCAAATGGCCTTTAAAAGATTAAAGCTACCTCGGTAAAAAGTACACCTTTCTGATTATTTGCTTAACAAATCATTTTTTTGGGGCAATGGTACAAATGGGTACTTTTAGTTGGGCCGCACTTAATGCCGCAAAAAAGATAAAGTTGCTGGACTTTTTGGCTCATGTGGCCCAAAACGTCCCGTGTGGTCAAAACGCACTATCCAAAATCAATATCGAGGTGGGTACTGATACTTAAGCATGTTTTGCTGCGAATCTAATGAATGAGTAATTTTGAAGATTCAGCTGAGAAAGGAACAATTCATGGTCCGAAACGGCCCTTTTTTGTTTGATTTTTGCTAAGCGGCGGTGGAGGGTACATACGGTTCGGCCAAACTTAACAACGTTTTTTTTACTTGTTTATTTTTTAACAAATAGAGTTTGCCGAAATTTTATTTGTACGTCAGCAGCTTTTACCACACTTGTAAGAACCTTTTCAGACAGACGTTACCCGTACGAATGTGGTCTATGGTTGGCAACTCATTTTTTAATATGGGGGAAACCATCCCAAAAACTACAAGTTTTGTCAGTCTAAAAACCCACACTTGATTTGTTAAACATAACCTTTAAATGTCTACGTACAGCGTATGTCTGCAGCTTGTGATTTATTTCAGACATGTTGCTCTGCAAGTGTCAAGTGTGTTGTAGTAGAACAGAATCCTTTAATTAAATATTTCCATTTCTTTTTGTCTCGTGTGTGGCTTTTGACATTATAATCAAGGAGGAGGAAGAAAGGCCTCCTGCATGCATTTCCTATGTATTACCTACTTAAATATCAGCCGTAGGTCTTGCTTAGTCGCCTTTTGAGGTGTTATACAAATATTTTTTAAAATATTTAAATAGATTAATTTGAGGCAGGATTTCAGCAGTTCGATCTGTATACCAACTTAGACAGAGGGTCTTTTAGGAAGACATTACGATTAAGAATGACTTAAACCGAATCCTAATGGAAACAACTTTAAGAGAAGGCCTTTTTCACAAGGAGCAAATTTGCACTAGTAACATACGTATTCATTACATTTTACAAGATTTAAACTACTTAATGGCTCTATCTTAAAAAACTTAAATACTAAAAAACAAGATAAGTGAACAACTCTTTGCATAATCTTGGCGTATTTAGCATGGTCTTCATTATGGTATCGGCCGACGACATTTTTTGGATTAACAGGCCTACAGATTTCTCTCTAATAAGATTGAGCCCAAATGGCCATCTTCTAAGGCGGCTCCCACGCTTTTTAACCCAATAGACCAAATAAACTTTTAACAAATGTTAAATTACTACATGTCATTTTAAAGACATAATTTAGCGACATTGGGAGAATTTTTAGACCACTCTGGACCAAAAAAATCCCTTTCACAAAGGTGTATATCACACAAAAGTTGTTTTGTATTTGCATTTCTGTACGTGAGCATAAAAGCTTTAGTTGTGTTAGTGTTACTTGCTTCAGGATTTAAACTTTAATGAAGGTAATATGCTATTGTATAAGTATTGGTATATGGCATGCACTAGTAATTGTTAGTGTGTGTGTAAGAGAGAGAGAGAGAGAAAGATTTTTGAAAAACTTAACAGCTTGAATAATAACTAACATTACACGTACACACACATACACACACTCATACACAGATTTTTAATGAAAATGTTCTTCCATTTTCGTTCTATTGTAAAATTTGTATGTTCACCGACTCAGCAGCGTCATTATTAAATTTCTAGCCAGTGATGGCAAACTATAAGTACAATTGTACGATTTATGGTACAACTATACCTTTTATACGAGGGTTGCTATATATATTTCTGGCCTAGGCAACACTAAGTGTTGCCTGGCGCCATCTGACATTTCCATTGGAAAGTTTGTGTTGTTTACAGTGACTTCAATTTGGGCAAAAAAATGGAATTAACTCGTGAACATTTTCGTGCGATCACTTTCACAACTTTTGACGTGGATTATCACGAAAAGAGTGCATCGATGAACTTAAATCTTTGTATGGCGATGAAGCACCATGCTTTAGCACTGTGAAAAACTGGTTTAATGAATTCAATCGTGGCCGACGCTCGCTCAAAGACGTCCAAGGTCGTTCTAAAACGGCCATTGCACCAGAGAACATTAAATGCCGTGCGTGAACTGATAATGCAAGATCGTCATGTGCTATACCGTGAGATATAGGCATCCTTGGGTATTTAATTCGACATTGCATGAACACTTGGCCGTAAAAAAGGTTTGTTCTCGTTGGATCCCGCATAATTTGACAATCGCCCAAAAAAAGGCTCGTGTCGATTGGTGCAAAGAAATTTTTAAAAAAATTCGATCGCGGTGCTTCAAAAGACGTTTATAAGATCGTCACAGGTGACGAATCATGGATCTGTGCGTATGGGCCCGAAACGGAACAGCAATCGACCGTGTGGGTCTTTAAAGACCCACACGGTCGAAGCAAATGGTCGCCTGTTTCTTCGGCAAAACTGGTCATGTGGCGACTGTTTCGCTTGAGCAACGTAAGACGGTCAATTCTGAGTGGTACTACACAATTCGATTGCCTGAAGTCTTCGGAGAAACTCGAAAAACGAACAAGAGAAGACGAATCATTGTGCACCACGACAATGCGAGCTCTCATAAATCGGCTCAAACCAGAGCCTTTTTGACTGGCCAAAACGTCGAATTGATGGGTCATCCGACGTACAGCACTGACATGGTCAACGATTTTCGTCGCCAGAAGATGCTTGAAGCGTTCAAAACCCATGTTTTGAAGGCGTCTCAATCGGAGTGGAAAAACTGTTTCAACAATTGGTTTGAGCGCATGCAAATGTGTATAAATCATGCTGGAGAATGCTTTGAAACCATTTTTGATTATATATATTCGCAGCCCTCGTACGATTTATGTAGGAGCGGTATACAAAACAAAAATTACCATTTTATATGAAGCGGTTCAGTGGTTAGTCCATTTCGGTTATCTGAGTTATCGGTTTTTCGTTTAAAAAATCAGAAAATTCCGATTATTTTGGAAAATCTTCAGCAGGTACTGTCTTTCAAAAAGTCTTTTACGATTGTGCCATTTAATTTTATAGCTCGGGCACGCTGTAGCTTTTTTACCTTACGCTGGGCTTTTCTCGACTTCCGGTAGACTTAAATAAAAACCACAGATATATAATTTAAATAAATAAATAAAACCCACAGATATATAATTTGAAAACATTTAAAATGTTAGTGCTTTTGCTGTGCCGGCATAGAAAAACCCTGCCATGCATTTTAGTAGCGGAAGAAATAAAGCTTCAGGGTGCCAGAACCTTAAACCGTTTAAATCAAAGACGATAAATTGTACAAGATGGGCGATGTGATTCTTTTTTGCAATAAAGTAGAAAAACACACTTTGGTAATGCACAAATTCTCGAAGTTTTTTTTCCACGTTCGTTTGTACAAAATCACTAAAACGGTAGAATGTCAAACTTGAAACGCAAAAAAACACAGAAAACACTAAATTCGCACTTTTTTTAACAGAAAAATCAGGATTCCCAAAATGATTTTTACTCATCTCTTCTACGATTTCTCGATAAAGCTCACATTGCGCATCGTGTACAATTTCTCATCATTGGTTTAATTAACAGAAGTGTTGGTATAAACAATTTTGTTGTCGTTTTAGAACAATTTGAAAAATTGTGTAATGCCATCACTGTCAATGCTATTAGAATTTAAAATGTGTGCAAGTATGCGAATGTCTGTATGAATTGTTCCTAAATTGGTCGAAGATAAAAATACATCTACGAGTAGTTAGACACGCACACACACACACATACACATCTACATGCAGGAGCATTCATCCATACATATACATGTGGTTACGATTGAATAAATGTATGTGGAGTTGCCAGATGGAGTGATTCGTCATAAAGTTTAACTCTTGTAGAAGAATGGAATTTGACTCTGATCTATTTTCATACTTTCCACCGTAGGATGGACTACATACTAAATTTGCCAGTACGTTAGAAACACCTTGAATTATTGATTGGGGAACTTTTAAAGTAAAAAGGTACTTCCACCGGAATGTCTACCGCGCCGAAAATATCGAAAGCAAAGACGATTAACTCTAGAAGATAAGCGTAATGAGATTTTACGAGAATTTGAGGAATATAACAATCATTTTGGGAGAGCTGTTTGTTTTTTAGATTTAAAGATTGCGAATTTAGTGTTTTCTGTGGTTCTTGTGTTCTAGTTTTCCCTTTTTTCATTTCTTCAGACGAAAGTGGATAAATAAATCAAAATTTTTTCCATTACTGAGTGCTGTTTTCACATTATTGCAAAGAAGAAGCATATCGCCCATCTTGTACAATCTATGGTCTTTGATCAGAAGTCATCAAATAAAATTTATATTTCGATGTTTTCAAAATTATACAGTTCAATAATAAATGTATTACTGCTCTTGACTAAATGCATTTTTTTACATTTAGAGATATTCAACGGCAGTAATGTTTACATTATATGTCTCAATCTCAATCCCAGCCGGCTCTGTGAACTGGATTGACCCGAAGAGTAATCCTGTGGGTAAGGGCTGTCACCCCGGCACATAGTTGCCGCTACTACAATAACAACATTGTTTGTCTCTTACAATATCAAACAACAACAAAAATGTCCTTGTTTTCACATAATGCAAAGGAATTTCCTGAAACCTCCAGTAGTACAGAGCGATTTAAAATTCGAATCAGTAAAAAAGTAGTTTTTTTTTCAAATTTCTGGTTTTATTGGAAAGGTTAAACTTTGCCATTTTATAATGAAACACAATATATATCATATGACTGGATGATATTGAGACTGACTCGGCAGTCTCAATCCAATTTTTCAGTACATTTTCGATTGTTTCCGGACGAATCTCTCCAATGACCACGGAGAGATTCGCTTCAATTCACAGCTCCGAGGCTGCCAATTGTGATCAACTACAATTATGTTTCAACGCTTCAATTCACAGCTCCGAGGCTGCCAATTGACATCACAATTTTGGCTGATTATTTGATTTAAAAAAAGTTTTAAAAAACCTGTGGATGCGTTGGTTATGTGACATCTGGCCCCGTCATTCTCTTAAAACTTTGTAAACATTCGTTAAGCATTGCGCGATAACGCTCACCGTTGGCTATAACTTCGGCTCATGGCTCATTTTCGAAGAAAAATGGCCCAATGACTTTTTGTGGATGCAGTGGCTTCTCAGTAGTCACATGCGGGTTCTCATAAACCCATATGCGCCAATATTGCTAATTGGCATAGCCACCGAGATGAAAATGAGCTTTATCGGAAAACAAGATTTTTTTTTGTAAAATTCTTTTCAGCCCATTGGGCGAAGCGACAACGCATCGGATGGTGTTCCATTATTAAAAGTTCCTCTTGATTTAAGGTTCTTCCGCTAATTAAAACGCCACAAATTAAATCCAATCGTTGGTACGTACTGAGCTACGAATTTTTAGGTCCCCTTGTTTTAGCACTTACAAATGGCACTAATTTGCCTGGAAACGTTATGAACAACAATTAAGCAATTCTGGTGAAACTTCACCTAATTGGCTTATGATTTCGAAAAGTTTAAGTTCCGTTTTCAGATCCCGCCGCTCTAGAAGTCACACATTACATCTGATTCTAAGTAAATTTCGTATAATGCGTTAGCAGCGAACAATTGTCACATGCAGATAAAACTGAATTGTATGGTCTATGTTTTCGAAGAACCTTCAAACAAAGGTTCACTTTTAAGTTGAGGTTCAAACACTCACTCGACCAATTTTGGTCATCTTTTGATTTAGCCCTAATGACGTTTCCTGTATTAAGTCCTCTTTTTATACATAAAACATTAATTCGATCTATCTTAAAAGAAGCTTAGCAAGTTATTTGCACCTTATAACTATAACTGATGAAACAGGACCATATCGGTCTATTTTTGTACCCTCCACCATACAATGGAGGGTATATTAGTTTTGTCATTCTGTCTGTAACACCTTGAAATAATCATCGAGACCCAACAAATTATATATATATTCTTGATCCTCGTACAATTCTAAGACGATCTAGCCATGTTGCTACGGAGCTGAAATTTGGCACAAACATGTGTAGGTAACCTAGCATGGTTGGTATTGAAAATGGGCTATGTAGCTCTACGGGAAGTTGGCGTTGGAGATCCTCAACCGACACTACCTCATACAAATTGGTTTTGTATTTGGAAATATCCGTCCAGTTTCTTGAGCAAAATTACTGAAATTTCGCAAATAATAATCTCTATATAGGCGCAATCATCTATGTAAAAATGGTTTAGATTGGGCCACCATATCTTGGACCTCCCATACAAACGGCCTTATGGGCCTTGAGAAATAATATGACTATAACTCACTACAAACTTGACCTATCGAGATGAAATTTTCTACATAAAGATTTCTATATACACACTTTTACACTGAATCCGGTTGAGATCGGAAAAGTCCTTCTGGTACCTCCCACACTAACGGTCTCATGGGCCTTGAAAAATAGTATGACAATAACTCACCACACACTTGACCTATCGAGACGAAATTTTCGGCATAAAGATTAATATATAGAACAGACTTTGCGCTAAAATTGGCTAAGATCGGAAAGGCCCTACTAGTACCTCCCACACAAACAGTCTCATGGGCTTTGAGAAATAATATGACGATAACTCACCACAAGCTTGACCTATCGAAATGAAATTTTGCACATAAAGATTTCTATATAGAACACACTTCCGCACCAAATTGAGTTGATATTGGGCAGCCTCTTTTGATACCTCTCATACAAACGGTCTTAAGGGCCTTGAGATATAATATGACGATAGTTCATCCCTATGTGTACTTGCCCTTTATCGAAATGCGTCATACCCTGAAGGGTATGAAGAGATGTTTTTATCTCAAGCTCTAGATGAATTGATCGAGATGTCTGGTAATTCGCAAATGACTTTTGTTGTAGGAGACTTCAATATATGCCGCGCAACTTTGCAAAAAATCCAAGAGAAACTATTCTCGAACAAAAAGGATTTTCTTCATTGTTAGAAAAATCTGTACCAACAACTAAACACGGAACACATATCGATTGGGCGTTCACCAGCTCCGAACATAATTCGGTAAATTTTTAAACGTAGTCTACAGCTCACAGTCATCATGATGCTATAGAAATAGGCATTTAGTTTTTATTTATAATAATTTTAAGAAATATTGTGTGTAAATAATAAAAAAGGACAAAAAAGAAAATATGTTAATTTTAAGTTATAATAAATTATATTAGTTATAATGCTGTAAATAAACTACAATAAATAAATTACAAAACTGAAAAAAAATAGTTTTTTATTTGGGAATCTGGTGGAGGGTATCCAAAGTTCGGCACAGCCAAACTTAACATTTTTTACTTTTTTAATATACCTCCTGCTGAAGATGTCTTATAAGTCCGAGCTCAATCAAACTTCAGATAGAGGCGCGAAATATTTTGAATAACAGAGTGGTGTAGGGTATCTCAAAGCTGTTGTTGTATGTTTGCTCAACGGCCTGGCTGAACTTAACAACGTTTTATGTGTTGTGTTCTCAAGCTAACTGGACCTTCTAAATAAAACTGCTTTAATTTTTTACTTATTCTGACAAATCGCAATATTGACGATTTTTCCCATCCAAATCTGGCAACACTGCACCTTTGTATGTGAGCGATTTTGGTAAATGTCGTGTTGATAGTTTTAATTAAAAATTCAAGACATCCCTGCTGTAACCGGAAATGGGCAAATAATGTTTATGTCAAATAGATTTTCAAAGGGAAAATTTACGAATACTTAGGATTTTCACATAAGCGCCTTTGGCAACGTACGTATCACAAGCATCACAAGACATCTCAGCAACTGAGGAAGTTTTTGTGTTGGCTCATATAAAGCGGAGACATTTTGTGTTATTACAATCTTGCACTATAGGGAACGTAATTTTCAATAGCCAAATTAATTCTCGGCAACATGTACTTTACATAATTTACAAAAGTTTATCATCAATGGCGGCTCATTTCACATACATAGTACTTAAGTAATTCTATATTCAGTGAACGAAGGAGATATTACAAAATTTTATTTTAGCGCTTAATTGAACGTTAAACTGCTTTTGCTTTAATCTTTTGCCACCAAGACGGTGTTTATGTTCGAAACATCGACGATTCACTTCTGCTGTGATTTTGTTAATTTTCAGGCACTGAAAAGAAGGATTTTTTTGTGTATATTATTTTTAGCATACCCATTCCCCACCCCACCCCGTCCGAATTGGGTTCGTTGTCCGTTGTCCGTAGTTATTTATTCGAGTGTTTTTGTTTGTTCTTGGAGCGTTGAAGTTCTTTTTTCCATATTCCCACGTTCGGCTTTGACAGCCAAACCCATAAAAAAAAAAGTTTGCGTTTCATTTTGTTTGCGTTTAATATTGAACATTCCTTATGGCTTTGCAAAAATATATAAAAAATAAAATGAAAAAACAAACGTTTTCTTCGTACGTACATAAATTCCCTTGATGTTTTTCTGTTGTTTTGTGATTTTTGGAGTGTAGTAACATTTATGCATCAATGATTTGAATTTATGGGTATTTGATCACAAACAATCGCACAGTAGTAACCCCCACACAAATTTTACGATTGTTGGCAAAAATTCCTCGAATAAATCTAATTTGAGAGAGCTATAAAGTTATTAAATCACAATATGCAATTTAAATAAATTCTTGGAATCACAACGGCAAACATTTTCAAAATTAGTTGGAAGCATGGATCAAAAGAAAGTTGTGGTCCAAATGTTGAGGGCAAAGATCTGGAAGTCTTGTTAACCATAATTATTTTAAATCAGGCAAACGAAAAGTTTAAAGTTCAATTCAATAGCAAATTGTTGCCTAAATTGCAGACTGTGTTTTTTCGTTTTTGGGCGAAGAGTTCAGGTTAGTGTGCATGACCGTCACGCAAAAGTAACTCTCTATTGAGGAAAATAGGTAAGACAAGTAAGTCAAGGAAATATACTAAAGTGTAATTTATTAAGATTTTTTTATGTTTTCATAGTTTTATTCAGTTTTAAATTATTCATCAGTATTACAAAGCGAACTGGTTATCTGCTTATCGCATAACAACCCCATTATGACCTAATTGACCCTTTGAGCCCTCTAGGCTCATATTCAAGTCTAAGGGGCATACAAAAGTTCTAGTCTCATTGGGCAGAATATTGCGGCTGTAAAGGATAGGAGCTGAAGCCGTGACCAATCGATTCCAGCTCGGCGAATGTTACGAAAGGAATCAGGGAACATGATTTAAAGCCGTAAACGAAGCAACTCGCTGAGGAATGAAAGTCCCACTCCCTTAGTTTACGTATAATCTCTAGTCTGCGAGCTCTGCTAAATAAAAATTTGCTATATTCGCGTCGAATATTGCTTAATGACGAGGCACTTTTCTGGATTTGGCAGACCGAAGAGATTCTTAAACGACTGGGACATCAACAGCAAGTGTAAGAAGTTAAAGTCAGGCTTAACGGACTATGAAACACCATATACTACTCTACTATTTAGGGGATAAAGCGGCAGTGCCATAGACAAAGCTCAACCCCTATTGAGCACCCAGAGTGATAAGGTGAAAAGAAGAGTATTGCGTGGTATCCGCGCTCTACGAGTCAAAGAGGCACCACCACAATTTACCGTTGGCGAAGTTTCCCATGTCATCCGCAGAGCAAAGTCATCAAAGGCGCTGGGTCCGGACAGAATCTCAATGCTGATGTTAAAGCACTTTGATACCCCGGGAGTAGAGTACATGACGAAAGTGCATAAACTGTCGCTAGCCACTCACTTAGTTCCCGATGCCTGGAAAATGGGCAAAGTGGTACCGCTACTGAAGCCAGACAAAGACGCAAGTAAAGAAGATTCGTACAGGCCGATCTTCTTGCTTTATCCAGTAGCAAAGACGCTTGAAGCACTGCTCCTTCCCAGCCTGATCGAACACTTTCCTTGTGCTGATCATCAGCATGGATTCGCACAGCACAACAACTGCTATACACGCCATCACCACACGTATAAGTCGCGGCGTTAACCAGAACAAGCCAAATGACAGGACGGTCCTCGTGGCTCTTGACCTAAAAGAACCCCCTGACACGGTCAATCATGCCACTCTGTTGGAGGACATTTAAGAAACGTCCCTTCCTCTCAGTTTGAAACGTTGGGTCGTAAACTATATGTGTGGGCGCCAGTCATATGTAAAATTTAGAGACAGACAAGTCGAAGCCCCATGGAGTTACACAAGGAGTTCCCCAGGGTGGAGCGATGTGCCCGGCTCTGTTAAACCTCTACCTCTCTAAAATTCATAAACCACCAGACGGCGTTGAAATTGTGTCGTACGCTGATGATTGCAAAATTCTGGCGTCAGGACCTAAAGTGGATGGCATATGCGTGAAAATTAACTCTTACCTCACTGACTTAGCA